>PVKP010009722.1:0-67198 GCA_004027715.1 Plecturocebus donacophilus
TTAAAAAAAAAAAAAAAAAATTAGCAGTGCGTGATGGTATGTGCCTGTAATCCCAGCTACTCAGGAGGCTGAGGCAGGAGAATTACTTGAATCTGGGAGGTGGAGGTTGCAGTGAGACAAGATCACGCCACTGCACTCCAGCCTGGGCGACAAGCGCAAAACTCCATTTCAAAAACAAAACAAAAAGGTGGCAGGGGTGGGGGGCGGAACTAGTTTTGTATAAAATGGAAACACAGTTTCAAAACATTTTTTAAGTTAATAAGAATCCTTCAACCAAAATTATATTTTTAAATTTCAATTTAGCATTGAAGGACATCTATCATTTAGCAACCAAACCTCAAACCACTTTACCCAATAATATAATACAACCAAATGTTTCTTAAATATGGAAACAGAAAGAAATTGAATACAGTGTACAAATATGAACGCTCACAAAAACATTTCACCAAAAAGTATCAGTCTACCTCAAATAATTTTGAAATTATTTACTAAGGTTTCGATTATTACTTTAGTAGATATAAACCTGAGCAACTACAAATAGTATCTCCTCCATCTGTAGCTCTCTCCTTAGCATCAAAATATCTAACAAATCAACATAATAAATAGATAATGAGAAACCTGGAGACACATTTGTTTTTAATACTGTTTTCCTTCCCAACACTGTGTATTTATAAAGCAGTTTAATCAATGTCAACTTGTTGATTTTCCACATCCCCCGTTACAAGCAGGTACACATTCAACTCATGAATAACCAAATAAGTTTTGCAGTTAAATTTATAAACAAAATCATTTCATCATTCTATATTTAAAAATCCCACAGAAACCATAAACTGCTTCTAACAAACCAATTCTAAAAAACATATTTTATGCAAATATAAAAAGAATATATATCCTCACTTATCACAGTTACTGTAACTTGGTAACCTAAAAGAAAATCTTTAAAGGTTTCATGCATGATCTTACTCCTTGCATTTGAATTTGTTTTATTGATACAAAAATCAAATGACCATTAAGAACATAAAAGAAATCAACTTTACTTACTGCTAAGGTCAAATACCTACCTTGTTTCTCATTGTAGATTATATTCTTACACAATAGGTCATTATGGCAAAGCACAACAGGTGAGCCCAGGTTGGAAAGAATCTCCTTCATCCAAGTCATCTCTTCCTGAAGAATCTGAGAGCTTGGGATATCACTTAGGAACCTTTTAGTTTTAAAAGAAGAGTTACATCTTGTGTATCTTAATGACGTTTATTTTCAAGTTTGAATAAGGATTATAATCTACTTTTAATAAATCTCTTCAATTTAATGGCACAGCCTGCTGAATTCAAACAACAGACCGATTATTCTATTTCGAAAGTTAGAATAAAGAAAACCTTTACAATAAGCTTAGACATGAATAAAAGAAACTGAGCAGCAATTAAAATGTAGGACAAAAGTTAAAAAAAAATCACGAAAAAATTGGGGAGAAAGTAATATATATAGGTAATAGCTAACAATTACTAAGTACTATTCTAAGTAATTTACATTTATCTCCATTTTATACAAGACAAAACTAAAACACAAAGCATTTAATCAACAGAGATTTAAGTATATTATTTAAAGTTACACAGACTATTTTAAGAATTACAAATATGTATTTCAAGGTTGAAAGGGTTAATGCAATATAAATCTAAATTCTCAGAAAAGTCAATAAACTACTGTCTACAGTTGATTAAGAAATAGTTATCCTTATATAATACAGTTAAGTCAAAACAGAACTACTATAGAAACTGCCTCAGGGTAGTGAAACTGTGAGGGAGGCAGCATGGTGAGCTGGACTAGAAATCATGGCTTTTTGTCCTATCCTCATCTATACTGATTATTACCTATATTTGTATTAATTTGATTAAAAAATCAAAAGAAACACAAATGGGCTGCTACCACTAATTTCCCAGTAGCACCAATCAAGCTTATAAAACTCCTATACTCCTTCCCTCCTTCCCTTAACACCGTAAGTCACAATCTCTTGATTCTTTTTCCAAAGTCTCTCAAATTACTCCTTGCTTCTCCATTAAGAGTATAATACAGATTATTTTTACATTACTTAATTTGCCTGTTCAGGTGGTTTCTACCTATATTTTCCCCACTACTGCATTCAAAAGTAATCCTTGTATGCTTTTTTCAAAATGGTATGACTGGTCAAAAATGTGTTTGCTTTTTTTTTTTTTTTTTTTTTTAAAAGGTAGTGTTGAATGAAAATTGTGGGATTCAAAGGATTATAAACCTTATAACCATAAACAAACGAAATGGAATAAAAGAAATACAAAATGTATTTAATATTTAAATTGAGTCTTTTGTTCTAGCTGTATTATTTTCTATTGGGGCAAGTGTTTTCTTCCTGTTTTTTACCATAGTACCTCTCCAGCTTTTCCAAAGTATCATTAACCTCAAGGATTTAAACTATACGTTGGAGAGCCTAGGAAATGTAACTCAAGTAATGTTCTCTGAATAACAATAATAATTATTAAAACAGCAGCTACCTCAACACTTAAGTGATGACCAAACACTGTTTCAAAGAACTTTACATATACTAACTCAATCCTCACAAAAACCCTATATAGTTAATATACTACTATTATTTCCATTTTATAAATAAGAAAACAGGTAAGTTCCCTAGTTAGTGAATTACACAAAAGAAATGTTAACTAGCAGAACTGAGATTTAATCTCAGTTTGGCTCCAGACTCTTGTGCTCTTTATATAATATTAGACTTGCCTCTCAATTCTGTAATATCTTAGAAAGTCAAGAAAAACCTTGCTTCACCATTCCCCTACTTCCACCCCTGCCCCTTGCTGTTGTAGGGTGTATTTTTTGGGAGGGGACACTGAGGGGGATAGAGAGGCAGTTATTTCTGTAGTGCTATCTACAGCCAAAGAATCAATGCTAATTTTACTTCAATGTAAAGAAAGAAAACCAGATTTTCTACAATGAAACTTTACAATTACCTTTGAAACCCTATCATACAGCAAAGCAACGTAAAACATAATTTCAAATGTAAACATAATTTTACCTTTTATTAATGTCTTCATCTGCAAATCCTGTGGGAATGAGAGAGAAATACTTTCCCATCTTTAGCCATAGATTAGATTTGGGGATCCAGCCATTGTGTGCATGGATAGCATGGATTTTAGCAAGCTGACGAGCTATTAGCCTGTTTAAAACAAAACAGCATAAAAAGAAAAAGTTAAGCATCATAAAGGTCATGTCTATTGACAAAGATTCTGACCAAACTTTAGTCAGTCTCCTGAATTTTTTGGTAGGACCTATCTGTGCTTTCCCTTGTGAAAAACAGTTTTAGCAAGAACCTTGCTAAGTCTGTTTAGCAAGAGTATCTCCACCCTTGACATTTGATTAGGTTCCTTATCCTCTACCATTCCCCAGATTAATTACTCTGATTATTCTGGCCATCTTCAGCAAAAACCATTAGGTTGTTTTACCCAGAAACCCCATACTCTGATGTTACTCTTAGTAATTTTCCATCTGCCGGCCCTTACCCTGCTCCGTGGGGATAAATTCCCACTTGCCCAAGCTGTATTTGGAGTTGAGCCCAGTCTCTCTTCCCCAGTACCAAAATCTCACTGCCGTGGTCCCTATACCTGTATCTCAACGATTCTGAAGAAAGTCAGCCTTATCATGCTTTAACAAGTATCGCTGAACAATTTTTCCTTTAACTGTTATGATGCTGTGATTCAGAATCAGATTCATTATTGGACCCAGGACCCTATGTTTGCACTTTTGAATTCACTTCTGACTGACTGATGGGGATCCACTGGCGAGTCAGATTCCTGAACCACTGAACATCCATTGAAGCTGGCAAGAACTTTGATTCTTAAGATTTTGAGTGTACTCTCTAAAACTAGATCAGAGTCCCAGGCTTCTTTTAAAAGGTACCTCCTAGGCTGGAGGTCCTTCTCCTGTCTTTCTGTGAGGCCCCTATGTTCTCTCCATTGGATCCTGCTTCTCCCATGTGAACCTCTCTGTTCCCTGAAATCCCTCTTTTTGAACCTTGGCTCTACCAACTCTGTCTGCCTAGTTTCTGTTAGCATGATTTTCCTAAGGAACTTCAAAACAAACTACACAGGCTTAGATACCAACAAAATTCTAATTTAACTGGCCTCGTGTGCAGCCAGGACACTGACATATTTAAAACCTTCCCAAGTGATTTTAATATGCAAAAACATTTGAGAACCACTTAAGTAAGGCACACAGAGAATAAAGCATTATAGCAATCCTTAAATAGCACATTTTTATTATTACATTTCTATACTATCGTGAATATTGTTATTTTTATCTTACTCCTAGTAACTAAAGAGTCCTGATTTTCCTTTGGAGAAACTTGTATCCCTCTCACTTTTAGTTCATGTCATTACTGCAGAGCTGATCTCAATCCTAACTGCATCCCATGTGCATCACTCACTTCAGTAGCTAGTGAACATATGGTCCAGTCTTGCTCAGAGCATTCTATCATTCAGGCCACAGTGACTGGTTTAGCACATTTACCCAAGCTAAGCCAGAGACTTGATCCTACTTTTGGTGAAGCTATAAACTTTATTTGAAGCTATTAGAAAATTGGAAAAATTTCCCCCTTGGAGTTGTTAAGCCAGTTAGAGAAACCTACTCATTATTATTATAAATGGTGCTAAGCAAAGTTTGTCAGGAGAAAAAAAAGCTAAAAGAATAAACGAATAAAGTGATATTCCTAATGACATTGCTACAGTCCCTTGATTTATCCCACGTTTGAACTCAGTATTCTCAATTACATGTACCAATAAATTCCTTCTCCATTATGTCAGTGTAAATTGCCAAATTATCCTCAATCAACAGTATTAGTCTCATCCTTAATCTGACTAATGCATTATTAAAATATTAAAACCCATAATCTTTTTATATATGTACTTTGGTTCATACCTTTCAAACAAATGAGTAAACATTTATTTCTATAAACTAAATCATTTTGACTGACCCTCCCTAAGACCACATACTCATGCCCACAAGAATACAGAAAACAAATCTATTTTTATGTCAGTCTCATAATATACACAGAAAGCTAAGCCCTGATACTTAAGCACCAGGCAACTTCATGAAAAGGCCAGGTGGTGATAAAATCAAAACAAAGGAAAGTGCAAATGCATGTATGTACATGCATGCACACAAAACAGACACACATACACATTTTAAGCCAGTTAAAACTGGTTTTAAAATCTCAGAGAAGAGGGGAAAACAAAAGGCCTAAAGAAAGATAAAATCTGTGTTACATGAAACACAAGGGGTGATCTATGTCAACAGAATATTATGTCTTAGAAATATTTACTGAACAAATAAAACATGATTTAGGAGAGGGGTCACATGTATTTAACTCTTAACAAATTTTATTTGCTGTGATTTTTTTAAATAAATGAATAATAATATCATTTCTAATAGTTTCACCCCAGGGTTTGTAAGAGACTGATTTGGGATCTCTTACAAAATATAATTTTCCCCTTTCCAAAGGGGACACACGTGCTGGAACCTGTCAGAACTCCATGACTTCCTCACGTGCACTATGCCAGAATCTGAACAGGTGTAAAGAGAAGCAAATGTCTGGGACAGCAGAAGGACCATGTCACCAAAGGGCTTGGCACAATAGTTCTGGTTTCAATGACGAGTCAAAACTCAGGGAAGTACAGTCATCCAATGCTGCAGCTATTTGGAAATACTTTCCAAATAGTCTCTTTAGAACTAAGTCGTTTCTGCTCTTACGATCTAAAATGATCACTGTAAGCTTACTGAGATCAGGAGACAAGGAGGCCCTGCACATCACATGGATAAAGTCAGACAACTATAATACTTTTGCTGCCTCAAGTTGTTTTTTAAATAAAGTATTTTGAAATGCATGGGAATCATGCTGCAATATGGTCATTCCAGAGCAAATATATATTTCAAGATGAAACTAAAACAGTTTTAAATTAATTTTCTGTGTATTAAAAAAATGTAATCTTAGAAGTTGTCCAGTTTCAGCTGATAGTAACTGAAATGACAATTCTACAGTAAATACTTCAAAAATGAATAAAACAGTATGACCACAACTCCAAGGGGTATTTACAGGTTAATGAAAGTTGTTGAACATCAATAGCTCCTAGAAGAGAAAGTATTAAGTAATTTTGAATGTCTTGCCTTTTCTAGCAAGAAGGTAGCTAACATGCTAAGCTAGGATTTGAACTGATAATCTGAGGCAAAAGGCAAGTTGTATCACTATAGACCACCCCTATCACGCTGCACAAAATTAGTTGGGTTTTCATTGTGACTTTGCCACTGCATTTGCATTGTGAACTTAAATAATTTATCTGGTTATTGGGTTCCTTACAAGGAAAGCAAAATATTTGGCCCATTATATAAAGTTATCTTTCAGATCTAACGTCATATGTCCCCAAACACCAGGAAAAAAATTAACATCAACAAAAAATTTGATCTCTTTAAACTTTAAAGTTCAATAATGACAATATGAACTTCACATTCAGATTCATATACAAGTATCTTATGGACTACCCATTTCTCACTAAATTCCTACACGTTGGCTGGGTGCAGTGGCTCATGCCTGTAATCCTGGCACTTTGGGAGGCCGAGATGGGTGGATCACCTGAGGTTAGGAGTTCAAGACTAGCCTGGAGAACATGGTGAAACCCCATCTCTACTAAAAATACAAAGAATTAGCCAGGGGTGGTGGCAGGCGCCTGTAATCCCAGCTACTCGAGAGGCTGACGTAGGAGAATCACTTGAACCTAGGGGGTGGAGATTGCAGTCAGCTGAGAACCAGCCATTGCACTTCAGTCTGGGCAACAAGAGCAAAACTCCATCTCAAAAACAAAAACCTACAAGTTACAATAGAAAGATTAAATGCACACAAACCCTGGAGCAACAGAGGTAAAATTTTTCCTATGATAATTTTTTATTAAAAATGTACCAAATTACTCCTTTGAACAAATTTCTAAAATTATAGATTAAATGATAAGAATTACTTTTATGTAAAAATTTTAAAACATCTGCCGCATAAGATGATATATCGTTATTATTTTAAATGCTAGGCAGCATTTTCTTATATAATTTAAAATAGAATAGCAATAATAATAAAGATTACTTTATTAACACAATTGATAAATACAATCACTAAGTCATCCTTCAAGGGGCAAAGACCATGTCTTATTCTGTTATCTGTTCTAGTGCTCAGAACTTAGAGGAGGTACTCAACAGGTATTTTCTAAATTAAGAGTTAGTTATCTTAGCAACAGACTTGAATACATTTAGAAATTCCAGAAGACCGAGGAAGTCTTTCACTATTAGGTTTATTGTCAGGTGGATTAAAATTTCTTTTAGAATTTTAAAAATCTCATGTATTAATAATTGTAACAAAAGTAATGTTTTCTTATTCTTTGATAATAAAGTAATGTTTTCCTATTCTTTGATAATAAAGTCACATCTTCTCACACTCGAGAATTCAAGCCAGTATCTACAGGTCTCAGAATTACAGGTCCTTTTTATCTTTTAAATAACAAAATTAACAAGTAAAATGTCTTAGTTCTTTCAGGCTGCTATAACAAAAATGCCATAAACAAGGTAGCTTATAAATGACATAAATTTCTTTCTCACAGTTCTGGAACTGGGAAGTCAAGATCAAGGCATTAGAAGATTTAGCATTCAGTGAGGGCTATTCCTCACAGATGACAACTTCTTGCTGCATTTTCACATGGTAGAAGGGGCAAGCAAATTTCTTTAGGCCTTTTTTATAAGGACATTAATGCCATTCATGAGGGCTCCACCCCCATGACTAATACTGCCAAAGGGCCACACCTCTTGGTACTATTTCACTGGAATCAGGTCTCAACAAAAGGTTTCTGAGGGGACACAAATATTCAGATCATAGCAGAATGGAAGGCAGTTGATTTACAATACAAATCTTCTCAGGAAACAAGTATACTTCAATTGTAACCATGGTACCCACCTATATACTTAAAAACTAGGCTTTGTGAAGAGATTTTAAAAATTGACTATGGCCTAATCACAAGTTCCATATTCATCTAAAATTTTTGATAAATAAGGATTGAACAAAGCATGAAATTTGTAAAGAATGATTTTAAGAAAATTAATAAATTTTTACTAAAAATCAAATTCAGCAAAGTTGCAGAACAGAAAATCAACACACAAAAATCAGTTGCTTTTCTATACTAACAATGAATAATCCAGAAAAGAAATTAAGAAAACAATTCCATTTACGATAGCATCAAAAAGAATTAAATACTCAGGAATAACCATAATCAAGGATGTGAAAGGCTTGTAAACTGAAAATAATAAAACATTGCTGGAAAAAATCAAATACATAAACAGAAAGACATCCCATGTTCATGGATTGGAAAACAATGTTGTTAATATGTCAGTACCACCAAAAGTGATCTATAGATTCAGTGTAATCCCTACCAAAATCCCAAAGGGAATTTTTGCAGGAAAAGAAAAATCTATCCTAAAATTCATGGATTCTCAAGGAACCCAAGTAGCTAAAATAACATTGAAAAAGAAGAGTAAAGTTAGAAGTCTTACACTTCCTGATTTCCAAACTTACTACACAAAGCTACTGTAATCAAAACAGTGTAGTGCTGTCACAAAGAAAAACATACAGATAAATGGAATAGAGCAGAGAACCCAAAAACAAACCCACAATTATACAGTCAAACAGTATTAAACAAGGGTGCTAAGAACCTTAAATGAGGAAAGGACAACAATGGGAACAGAACAATGAGGAAACGACAACAAAAAGTACTGGGAAAACTAGATATCCACATGCAAAAGAATGAAGCTGGACCCTTTCCTTATACCATATACGGAAATTAACTCAAGATGGACCAAAGATCTAAATTTAAGAACTAAAACTATTAAAACTCTCTTGAGAAAACATACGGGGAAAGCTTCATTGCACTGGATACTTGGCAGTGATTCCTTGGATATGGCACCAAAAGCACAGACAACAAAGTAAAAATAAACTGTACTGCATCAAAATTAAGAACTATGCCCCAAGGACACAATCAACAGACTGAAAAAGCAACCTGTAGAATGAGATAAAATATTTGAAAATCATATATTTAAAAAGGGGTTAATATTCAGAATATATAACAAACTCCTACAACTCAGCAACAAAAAATAACAAATAATCCCATGAGAAAATAGGCAAATAACTTGAATAGATGTTTTTCCAGAAAAAGTAAACAAATGATCAATAAGCATATGAAAAAATGTTCAACATTACTACTCATTAGGCAAATGCAAATCAAAAGCACAATGTGATACCACCTCATAGTCATCAGAATGGCAACTATAAAAAATAAAATAATTGTTGGTAAGAATGTAAGGAAATTGGCACCCCTGTGCACTGTTGATGTGTTGATGGAACTATAAAATGGTGTAGCTATTACAGAAAACAGTATGGTGGTTCCTCAAATAATTAAAATTAAAATTACCATATGATCTAGCAATTCCACTTCTGGGCATTTACCCAAAAGAGCTCAAAGCAAAGTATCAAAAAGATATTCACAGCAACATAATTCACAATAGCCAAAAATGACTACAGCCCAAGTATCAATCCATGGATGAATAAACAAAATGTAATACATAAAGGAATATTACTAAACTTTGAAAAAAGAAGAAAATTCTGACACATGCTCTACAACATGGATGAACCTTGAAGTGTTCATGCTAAGTGAAATAAGCCAATCACAAAAAGACAAACATTACATGATTCCACTAACATGATGTATCCTAAGAAGTCAAATTCCTAAAGATAGAAAGTAGATGATGGTTGCCAGGGGCCAGAGGAAGGAGGGAAGAAAGATTTTGTAAAAGCATAGAATTGGCCAGGCCTGGCAGCTCACGCCTGTAATCCCAGCACTTTGGGAGGCTGAGGCAGGCGGATCACCTGAGATCTGGAGTTCAAGACAGCCTGGCCAACATGGTGAAACCTCATTTCTACTGAAAACACAAAAACTGACCAGGCGAGGTCGTGGGCACCTGTAGTCCCACCTAACCTACTCTGGAGGCTGAGGCAGGAGAATCGCTTGAAACTGGGAGGCAGAGGTTGCAGTGAGCTGAGACTGCACCACTGCACTCCAGCCTGGGCAACATGGCGAGACTCCATCACAAAAAGAAAAAAAAGTATAGAGATGTAGTTTTACACTAGAAAAAAAAATTCAGGAAATTAGCTGCACAACCATGTGAATGCAATAACACTACTGAGCTGTACATTTTAAAAAATGGTTAAGATGGTGATACAAGAGCCAGAAAGAAATTATTTAGGCAGATAGTGAGGCTAAAGGAGTCCTCAGTAAAGGGCTCCCCTTTAATAGAAAGCTGCCCCCAAATCACTTCTAACAAAGAGCAGCCTGAAAATTCAAGCTGCAGACATAGATAAGCAAGCTAGAAGCTTGCACTGGGGAATGCCGGCAGCTGTGCAAATAGAAAAGGGCTACCTGGAAGCCAGATATATTCTACATGGAGCCTCTATCTTCCCTTTTGTCACCATGTGTCCAGTAAAAGAAGTAAGCAAAATGGCACTGGCCAGGTAGAGATCCATCTGCATAATAAAAGATTAAAGTGGGGCAGCCAGCTTCTATGCTTTATGCAAAAGGCACACCTAGTCCGACCAATATTTCGTGCCTTATGCAAATCAAACACTGCCTGTTCAAGCTAATCTATAAAACCCTGTGCATTTTACCACACAACCGGCAACCCATTTTCTCTGGGACCCCTCTCTGCACAGAGAGCTCTTCTCTTTCTTTTGCCTATTAAACTTCGGCTCTTAACCTTGCTCTGGTGTGTCCACATCCTAGTTTTCTGCAGAAGTGGGACAACCAACCTCAGGTATTATCCCAGACAAAAACGGTTTCAGTGGCAAATTTTATGTTGTATTTACCATAATCAAATTTTTTCAGAACAGCTATAAAAAAATCAAATTTTTATTAACCAAATAAAATGCTCATTAAAAAAGAAAACAGTTCTTAAAAACACTTTAATCAAGTATACCTCAATTATTTTCTATTAGTAAATATTATATACAACAGAAAATGCTACATTTTCATATTTCCTATTTATTTAAAAGATTATTTTTAAATTTTTCAATAATATATTTGCTGACACAAAATGTAAGCAAATCAAATCCAACAACGTATGAAAAGAAATTATGCACTGTGATCAAGCAGGATTATCTCAGGTATACAAGGCTGGTTCAGTATTTGAAAATTAATGTAATCCATTAAAAAAGAAAAATCACATGAACCTATTGACAAGTGCAGAAAAAGCATTTTGCAAAATCTAGTATCCATTATCATAGAAACTCATCAAACTAGGAATAAAGAGAGAATAGCTTCAACCTGATAAAGAATATCTACAAAAAAAACTACAGCTAACATCCTACTTAATGACAAGTAATTTGAAGATTTCCCACTAAGATAAGGAATAAAGAAAGAACATCACTTTTCACCAATCTTTCTTAATCCTGTACCGAAAGTCCTAGCTAATACATTAAGAAAAGAAAGAAAAAATAAGAGGTAAGGGGAAAAAAAAATCAAACTGTCTTTGTTTGCAGATAACATCATTTTCTCTGCAGAAAATTAAATAGACCAAAAAAACCTCCTAGAATAAGCAATTAGAGCAAGCTTGCAGGATTTAAAAAAAAAAAAAAAATGAAAGTCAATAGCTTTCCTACATGCCAGTAATGAATAAGTGAAATTTGAAAGTAAAATGCACTCCTTTTACAGTAGCACCAAAAATCCTACAATACTTAGGTATAAATGTAACAAACTATGTACAAGATCTATATGACGAAGACTATAAAACTCTGATAAAAGAAATCAAATAACTAAATAAGAGATATTCTATCTATGTTCATGGATTAAAAAGACTCAATACTGCCAAGATGTCAGTTCTTCCCAATTTGATCTACAGATTCAGTGCAATCCCCATCAAAATCCCAGCAAGTTATTTTGTGATATTGAAAAATTGATGGTAAAGTTTAAATGAATACTGTATCCCAAATATACACAATTATTTGTCAATTAAAAATAAATTATTAAAAAGTTAATAATTTTAAAATGTAAAAAATAAAGTTTATAGGGAGAGGCAAAAGGCCCAGGATAGCCAACACAGTACTGAAAGAGAAGAACAAGTTGGAGGACTAATATTACCCAACGTCAAGACTTACTATAAAGCTGCAGTAATTAAGATAGTGTGATATCTGCACAAGATTAGGCAAACAGATGAAGAAACAGAATAGAGAACCCAGAAATAGACTCACATAAATACAGTCCACTGATTTTTTAAAAGGAGCAAGGGAAATATAAGGGAGAAAAGATAGACTTAATAAATTGTGCTGAACAACTAGACCTTCATCTGCAAAAACATGAATCTAGACATAGACCTTACATCCTTCATTAAAATTTTGTCAAAATGGATTGTATTTTAAAATCCAAAACCAAAACTTTAAAATCCAAAACTAAAACTCTCTGAGAAGATAACGTAGGAGAAAATGTAGATAACCCTGGGTTTGGCAATGACTTTTTAAATAAAACACCAAAGGCATGAGCCATGAAGGGAAGAACTGATAAGGTGGACTTCATTAAAATTAAAACTTTCTACTCTGCAAAAGAAACTGTCAAGAGAATAAAAGGGTAAGGCACAGACTGGAAGAAAATATTTGCAAAACCCATATCCAATAATTTATTATCCAAAATAAACAAATAACTCTTAAAATTCAGCAAGAAGAACACAAACAACCCAATTTAAAAATGGACCAAATATCTTTTCAGACATTACATCAAAGATACACAGATGAGTAAATAAGCATATGAAAAGATATTCCATATCACATGTCAGGAAAATGCAAACAAAAACAATAAAAGACCACTACACATCTATTAGAATGGCCAAAATCCAAAACACAACACCAAATGCTGGTGAGGATGTGGAGCAACAGGAACTCTCATTGATTGCTAGTGGAAATGTAAAATGGCACAGCCACTCTAGGCAACAGTTTGGCAGTTTATTACAAAACTAAACATACTCTTACCATACAATCCAGCAATCATGCTCGTCAGCATTTACCCAAAGGAGTTAAAAACTTGTATGTCAACATTAAAATCTGAACAGAGATTCTTATAGCAGCTTTATTCACAATTGCTAAAACTTGGAAGCAATCAAAATGTCCTTCAGTAGTTGAATAGATAAAACAGACTTGGTGTATACCCAGACAATGAAACATTATTCAGCATCCTAAAATGAAATCTGCCAATGAGCCATAAAAAGACATGGAAGAAACAAAGTCAAAGAAGCCAATCTAATGAGGCTTTTACTAAGTCAACGAAGCCAATCTAAAGAGGCTACTCAATTGTATGACTCCAAATATATGACATTCTCAAAAAGGCAAAACTATGGAAGCAGTAAAAAGATCAGTAGTTGCCACTGGTTAAGGGGGAAAGAAGGATGAATAGGCAGAGCACAGAAGATTATTTTTTTAGAACAGTGAAACTACTCTGTATGATACTATTAACAGTGGATACATGCATTATATATTTGCCCAAACCCACAGAATGTACATCATCAAGAGTGAGCCCTAACGTAAACCGCGGACTTTAGGTGACAATGGTGTATCAATGTAGGTTTATGTATTATAACAAAAGCACCACTCTGGTATTGATAATGGGGGAGGTTGTCTGTGAAGGAAGGAGGAGATCTGGGAAATCTCTGTACCATCCCCTCAATTTTGCTGTGAATCAAAAATGCTCTAAAAAACTAAAATTTTTAAAAGGAATATCTCTTCAGATAACTAGCATTATTTAATACCCATTAATTTATGTTTCGTGTATATAAGAACGTAATCAAAAATCATTTAAAAGATATCTGATTTTCACTATCATATATTGGTCCTTCTTCTACCTGTAGTAAAGCTTTGCTTTACTACAGTAACATTAAGTCAAAACGCTGCTTTAAAATCCCATACTCATTAAAGCCAAATGTCTAAAACTCTCAAGGCTGCAGAGAATTTCTCAAATATTCACTAATATTAATTGCTACTTCTCTTGAAAGTTTTTAAAAAATTAAAAGTATTCTAACAATAACAAAAATATTTTGAAATTGAAAAATAATCTTTAATCCTACCATCCCAATAGTATTTCATTTTCATATACCCCCTCTTGAGTTTTTGCATGAGCAAATTATTGCCTAATTGTAGCCACAGTTAAGCTATTTTTTAAGCTGATTTTTCCTCTTGGCCCTGTATCAGTCATTTTTCATGTATTAAATAGAAACATTTCAACAGTAGCATAATACTCCATTGTGTTGAGGTACCTTATATCTGAATATAGGAGACTTCTAATTGTTACTGCCAGAAATACAGCATATAATTTTCTTTTGAGTTATTATATATCATCCTTTTGATTTCCAAGAGAAAACACTACCAATTTTACATGCACACAACCCACAGGGTGCCAGTTCCATTACAATACCCTCGGTATGCTGTTTGATAAACTTGCAACAATTGATTTGAAACTGCATTTCTACTATTACGTCTGTCACTGGGTGGTTTGTAATTAAACTTCAGCCAGGATTCTTGACAAGAGGCAAATTTCTGAGAAATGTCTGATAAGAAATTGGAAACACTCCTAAACACTTTTGAATTTTAAAAAATGTTCTGAAGGTCTCCATAATAACTGATTGCTACAAAAAAGTTCAAATACAACAGAGAATGATACATTTCCCTAAGTGGAATTATCAGTTAGGTACTAACTTAGCGCAAGCTGCTAAGCTAGTATAGCTCATTGTCTTTACCTATACCATTCCTCACCTCCTGCAGGCTGTCTTGTCATTTAAAGTTCAGCTCAAATGTGATCACAGTGAGACATACTAATTTCCCAACTATGCCCAAAATCAACTACCTGTACTTTTTCTGAAAACCCTTTCTGTTCTTCTTTGTATACTTTTTAGCTCATTTTTTCCCCAAGGTTACTGTATGTCACAAATTGTAAGTTACTAAGACAGTGGGGACAGTTTAGATTCTTCTTCCTTCCCCAAACTAGTCCAAACATAAACATATGCCTTTTACATTCAAATGAGATACCTTCATCATAATCATAATATAAACCATACAGCTATGGTTGAATGAGCCAAATCAAGAAAGTACTGTAGACTTTGACCTAAAGCACTAATCAACATTCACTGATGAATCAGTCCAGATCACTGGATGCATATTATTAGGCTGACCAAACAATCAATAGTGTCTTGAAAGTTTATGATTATATTCAAATATTAAAGCTCATTATAATGATGAATCAAAATGTGACAACTAATCCCAAATTGTCAATAAGCCCCTATTAATTAAAAACAAAGATTATTTTTAACCATAGAATATGAAATTCATTTAAAAGGAGAAAAGCTAAATAAGCACATCAACCCAAATTTACATCTCTAACCTCCTCCTGGGGCTCCAGACCATCATTTATTAATTTGCTTACTTGGTATTTCAGAATTATTTCACTGTATGTATTTGAAAACAATAAAACCACACTCCTATTTAAAATCATGTATAATTCAGATGTTTTGTTAATTAAAACTTGCCTTTCCCTCCCTTAGCTTTTCTTTTTGTATTTTCTGTTTTATAGTGACTAAGACTTGCTTAACAATGAAAAATGCCATAGGAATTAGAATACAATCTGAAATAAACTTAACAGCAAAACAAATTAAATAGCAAATGTTACTACTCGTAATGCCAACTAACAGTATCCTATCACACAGGGTTCTTCACCGTCATATTCCTTTGCTCACTTTCTCAGTCTCCACTCTGCTTCTCCTCTGCAAAATTGTGGGGCAATTCAATATATCACACTTATTACAAGTCAACTCACAGAATTGAGAGTATTGATGTTTTGTTTCTAACAGGATATATTATTTTTATGAAATGCGTATATGCCTGCATTACTAACACATACATATCCTAACTAAGTAGGTCCAGGAAGGGGGGTGATGAAAAGAGGTTGGTTAATGGGTATGAAAGTACAGTTAGATCAAAGAAATATGTTCTAGCATTCAATAATACAGCAAGAAAATTATAGTTAACAATAATTTATCTTATATTTCAAAATAGCTAGAAAATGAGAACTGTTATGTCCCCAACACAAAGAAAAGTGTTTGAGATAATGGATATACCAATTACTCTAACTTGATCATTATACATTGTATACATGTATCAAAATATCACATGTACCACAAAAATATGCACAACTATAATATAGCAATACAAAATATATTTTTAAAAAGACGTAAGTAGAGAAAAATAAACAAAGACTTTGGTACTTTGAAAAGAAATAATAATTAGATCTAACCAAAAGTACAGAGAAAGATATTTTTACTGAAAACATGTTTATAACATTGTATCAAATACCAAAGTCAGCTCTGACAAACCTTTATGGTTCTTGATTAAAAACTATAATTTTATTTTTTCTACTTGAGGTTACTAAGAAAGATAAATCATGTTTTACTCTCTGCTTTAGTCACAAGGAAACTCATGTGGCCCTTCTCTAGGAACTTCATGAAATATTTTATATATATATAAAACCAACTTGGGAGGAGTCCAATTAATGCATCTATTCATTTTTAATGCTGTTACACAGGCATTTCTTAACCATTGTGAACAAGATTGAGGATTTATAAATATATGCATGCCTAAAGAAGGCCACTAAAAATTGACACAAAGAGTAAACACAAATATATTAATCAGGATCTTTCAATATATCTAAAGACTAGACTCATATAAAAGAAGAAAATATATGTAATGGTTAAAAACTAGGGTTTGAACGATTTCTATGCCAAAATATTTTAATATATTATTTGATATAGGTTTACAATAGGTAAGTGATACTGGTACATTCCACTTTTATCAGTGTGTTAACTTAGCAATTCTTTTTTTTTAAAAAAATATGGAACGCTTCACGAATTTGCATGTCATCCTTGCGCAGGGGCCATGCTAATCTTCTCTGTATCGTTCCAATTTTAGTATATGTGCTGCCGAAGCGAGCACAACTTAGCAATTCTTAAACTCCAATCCAGAAACCCCTGGTGACTCAAAACCCTTTCAGGAGGTTTGTAAAGTTGAAGCTATTTCCACAAAATGTTATTTACTTTTCTCACTCTCATTCTCTCACAAATGTACAGTGTAGTTTTCAAGAGTTATATGCTATGTGATAATTTCAACACAATGATAGCTAACAGGACATATACTTCATAGTCTTGTAAGCTAAAAAAATTGTTTTAATATCCAATATGCTAAATATTGACAAATGCTAATCAAATATTAAAACAATACTCTTTGGACTCAGTCTCAAAGAGATCTTGAGACCAAAATGGTTGTGAACAACTTAAAGAACAAAGAATTGTTAACCAAATTAATAAAACTTTAATAAGCATCTCTGAATACATGAACAGTTAAGTATTTGGCAGTAAGCAATTGGCAATAAGTAAGCAACTGCCAATAAGCAATTGGCAGTAAGAAATATATAACACTTCAACTGAAACACTAACTAGAAAAAATTATGCAGCAGCCTTGACAGCTGGTTAATCCAAAAGCTCTTGTAGGTTTTCCTTTGTAAAGAGTCAATGATGAGAACTGCATATATAAATAAATTTACTTCTTTCTCTTTAGAAAAAACAAGAACAAAAACAAAAACCCTGGATAAAGAAAATATCTAAGTTAACCAAATAATTGCTCAAAGAAAGAAAAGGCAATTAAAAAAAAAAAATGTCCTTAATGCACTTACATGCCCAAAAGGAAAATTTTAGAAAAGAAAATGTACCTGAAAATGGCTGGGTTGCAGACATGCTTTGGATCCAATGCTTCTCCTTGTATAAACTCATAGCATAGTCCATTATTGAAGGTACAGTAGAGTTGTGGTGCACACCCATGAGCCTGCAACACTCGAAAACTCTTTACTTCCTCATCTCGATCAACTAATAACTCAGTCTTATTGCCATAAATTCTCACCAGGACTACATCCTCCATGGTATTTCCCACGTAACAGCCAATAAGTTTATTTGTGATTCCATCTGTGAAGAGCTGCCAAAAAGAAAAAAAATGGGGAAAAAAGCAATTATTTATCTTTACAGAATAGGAGATAAACAGAAAATAATGAGTTAAATCTAATTAAAGAAAACAGTGACCTCAACATAAAAGAACCATCTTTGAATACAATTTTATCTAACATCTATAATTTTAATTCTAGATTTAAACAAAGAGGACCGCTAATGTTAATATGTTCCCCTTAATTCATATAACGTCTTCCTTGACCCAAAAGTGTTAATTATTCACTCTGTCTTCAGTATTTCCACATAAGTTTTTTGATACCTGCCACGTCTCACAGTCTGCCTTGTATCACAATCTTTGCACATTTGTTTGTATGTGAGTGTGTACACATATAGAGAATCTCTCCTATGTCCAACAGATTGGAAAGTCTCTGAGAAAGGGAACACTGTCCTATTCCTAGTATGGTTCATTACTTATAGAAGTCCTTAAAAACATTAATAGATTAATAAATATACAAATATAATCTACAATAATTTATATTATGGCAAATCTCCAACTTACTAAAAACTCAATTTTAAAGATTATCTAACACAACATGCATTAAACATTGTCTTACGCACTCAGGGTGCAACAGTTTCAACTATTATAATTTAACCACTATGGCTATAAACAAAAACACAACCTTACAAGAAGATAAAAGAGGTAAGTAGAGATTTCTATGGTACTTTTTAAATGAGACTTTTAGGGCTTGCCAAGACCTTTGAGTCAAGTACTTCAAATCCTTTTTTTAGATCTGAGCACAGAAGGTATATTTCAAAAGGAAATAGGTAATTAGCAATACTAGTTACAAAAGTCTATTAAAAATTGTAATTTTCATTTTCCTCTGTATTAATCTGACCCTAGAACTAACACTTCTATCATAACTCAGAACTTTTGGAGGCTCCCAAGTGGAACAAAGAGAGAAAAGAAGAAAGTGAAAGCAAGAATTAAGACATTTTTTCCATGTCAACTGGGCAAGAATAGGGAAAAAGAACAGAAGTTTTAAAAGTTTGCCTGAGAAAGAGGGAAGCATTTCTATCTCAATTAGATATTTATGATAATAAATGACATATGAAAAAAAGATGTGAAAGTACTAAAACTATTAATAATATACAATTAACCAGTATTTACATAATCGTTTTTGTTATATACAGGGCTTAGCTGTTACCCTTATTCACATAATGCAGTAAAACTTCATGAACCAGTGAAAAGGAACGTATTTTGAATATCCTTATTTTTTAGATATGCACATACTAGTATAGCTTTCCACCTAGATTTCAGAAAGACTGTATGAAAGACACTGCCAGGAAGTATATATACTTAAACTGAATGCCAATCATAATTGTATTAACATCTGCATTGAAAAATGTGTTATTTCCTATCACAATGCCATTATCAACTCATACATGCTATTCTGTAACTTCTTCAGATGTCATAGATAAAATATTTCAAATACAATATTTAAGATTGAGAAATCATTTAACATCCTGAAATGCTTATAATGAATGAAACTCTAGGCTCCTCAAACTCCAGAAATCATCCTTTCCATTTTCTGAATCTTCACAGTAAATAGTAGGTACTTAATACTTAAACATTAGAACCCATATACTTACCAACATTAATGTCTTAATCTAGTTTATAAAAATTGCATTCTCTGATTCTTGCCTATAATGATCAAACATATTCCTTAACACAGCATGCTATATTATACATTTATTTGAACATACATAAAAAGATGTATGCATTTAAGGGCTAGAGACAGAAACTATTACTAAATATAGATTACAGAACACTAATTAAACATTTATAAAGATGGCAGTGTCACAACTCCAATGACCCTAGCCCTAACTTTCTGTATTGCACAATGACTATGCAATTGGTAAGGAAATGATAGGCAAATAAATCTCTAGAATAGGCAGGCCATGGTGGCTCATGTAATCCCAGCACTTTGGGAAGCTGAGGCAGGTGGATCACGAGGTCAGGAGATTGAGACCATCCTGACTAACACGGTGAAACCATGTCTCTACTAAGGTACAAAAATTAGCCGGGCATGGTGGCACACAACTGTAGTCCCAGTTATTCAGGAGGCTGAGGCAGAAGAATCGTTTGAACCCAAAAGGTGGAAGTTACAGTGAGCCAAGATCGATGTACAACTGAACTCCAGCCCGAGTGACACAGCAAGACTCCACCTCAAAAAAAAAAAAGACATCTCTAGAATAAAAAGGATGTGAATAACATAATTTCACATTTATGAAAATATGTTATATATAAAGATTTGTCTACAAAGATATTGGTAATTTAAATCTTGTTTCTTTATTTTCTTGTTTCTCTATAAGTAGTTAAACCTTTTTTCTCTTGGCTTATGTATGTTTACTAACTTTTACAGCAATTAACCTGGTTTACTAGTGGAAAAATTAGTAGCTAAACACTGGTCTGGCACTCACTAGGCCTTGAAGTCATGCTGAACGTAAACAGTTTTACAGAACAACAGCATTCAACATTAGATGAGGTCACTCTGTGATCACAGTGGATCAAGAAACAACAAAACCACTCTCTAATCATGTCTCAAGGCAGAAAAAACAAACTTTGTCCAAACAACAAAAATTACCAAATATCCCCTTATCCTGGCTAATAAGAGTGACTACTGCTTCTTTTTCAGTCTCACTTTGACCCTGCTTCATTTCTTCAGCCTTCTAAGGTAAGATTAAGATACCTGTAAGTCATAGACTTGTCCCACTTCCTTCCTGACAGCATCCAATCCAGAGAACACCGTAACCTTGAATCCTCACCATTCTCAATGATGTAGTTCTCCCTTACTGCAGTGAGCAATAAACCCAATTTTCAGCTACAGGTGACTTTCTACTGGTCTCTGGCTGGAAAATAATGACTTCAGTTTAAAGATATACAGGTAATACTTCTTACCTTTGCATTGTTCCCACCTTATATATAAACTACAATGTGCTGAACCATCTAAAATACACTATTAAAGTACACTATACATACTGTAGCCATGTATACTATATTAAATATATACTAGAAATATACAATTCCACCTCAGTAGAGGTGAGACAAAATATAAATCTTTGTGAGTTCCTTTTAATAGGGTTTATCCTGCACTATTTGTCAAGTATTTCAGATAGTAGTGGTTGAGAGGATGAGCTACAGAGCCAGAGTTTGAGTTTGAATCACAGCTCTGCTACATACAACTGAGTAACCTCAGGCAAGTCATTTAACCTCTATGTTTGTCTATCTCATATATAAAATCAGCACATTAAAGTCTACTTTTTGCATTGTTATGAAGATTAATGAGTTAGTATATATATATAAGTCCTTAGAACAGTGGGTGGCACATAGTAAGCTTGTAAATGTAGTCAATGATACATTTAAATTTCAATACAAAACAGCAAAATAATGATGAAATTATAAAATAATAATTAAGACTAACATTTTTGTTAAAACAGTATTTAAAAACAATACTTTTAATATGCCTCTAAAAGTAGTTTAAATCCAAATAGCTAAATGTTAAATAGCATTTCTGGGGAAATTACTTTTTACATATAAAACAAGAAAAGGCTTTCAATTTAGTTAGAAATGCCATTCAACATTATTCTCTCAAGTTAGTACTATCCTATATGCATTTGGTTTTGTATGACTAATTATATCCTGTTAAATAATCCCTAAAAATGTATACAACTAAGCTAGTGAATTTAGTTCCTAATCACTTTTAATCTTTAGTTTAAATATTAACAGTTTTTAAATATTAGGGAAATTAATAATGGATTCTCAATTTGTTCTCTGCCTTATCTCATTCACATGATTTTTAAAAACAACATCTATATTGTTTAAAAATACAATTTAAACTTACCCTTTATCAAATTTCAACAATCCAAGAGTCTCTTTATTTTTTAATTGCTTAATATTAATGAAGGTATCACTATTACTCTGAAAACCAGCAATTAAAACAGAATTAAGCATTTATCCTACATTTTCTATAAATAGTATTTCATAATACCCAAACCACTCTAATTAATGAGAGAAAGTCATCTATCAAAGAATTCCAGTTAACAAATGTGGAAGAAACAACAGAAAAAGTAATCAGGAAACAATCTTCAATGAATAAAACCATTAGATAAAAGATTGATAGGTAATTTTATAATGGTAGGAGTCATCTGTCACTTCCTGATTTCATAAAACAACCTGACATGTTACACCTTCTGATGTGATGCAAATATGAAATACGCTGTACTACCCATGATTTGAAATCTAATCAAGCTTCTAGATCTTCCTATTTTTAAGAAAAAATAGAGGTTAAAGAAACACCACATGGCTGGCCACGGTAGCTCATGCCTATAATCCCAACACTTTGGGAGGCAGGCTGATCACTTGGGGTCAGGAGGTCAAAACCACCGTGGCCAAAGTGGTGAAACCCTGTTTCTCTAAAAGAATAAAAATAAATAAATAAATAAAAATAAATTAAATTTTAAAAATAAAACACATATATAAAGAGGAAAAACAAAAAATATACAAATCCAGAATATGAGTCTGTCTACACAAATGTCCCACTAATAGTCAATAGCATGACAATCTACTTTAAAGAGGCTTAGGAAACATACCAACCAATGTATGGATTTAGTGTGTTTCCTAACTCAAACAAATACATATAAAAATATTTTTTGAGGTAACTGTGGAAAATTTTATTATGAACTGGCTCTTAAACAGTACTTAGACATTCCTGCTAATTTTGCTCAGTGTTATAATGGTGCTGTGATCCTGTAAAAAAATAACTTTTTATGTTTACAAATGCATACTGAAATACACAAGGACCATAACAAGATCTGACTGAGATTTGCTCAAAAATTCTTCAAAGGGGTTAAAAAACAAATGAAGCAAATATGGATTCTGGATAATATGTGAATATTCATTTCATTCTCTCAATTTTGAGACTTACAAAATTTTAGTTTTTAACTCACATGATGCAACTCATCAGAGCATCAGTGAGGAACTCTAGAGCTTCTATCAGAGAATTACATAATGTAATATAGCACAAGTATGTAAGATTCACTTGCTAGCAGATTCTAAAACAAGTAAATGATAAAACTTAAAGATAGGCTGGCTATGGTGGTTCATGACCGTAATCCCAGCATTTTGGAAGGCTGAAGCAGGCGGATCACTTGAGGTTAGGAGTTCAAGACCAGCCTGGTCAATATGGTGAAACCCTGTCTCTACTAAAAATACAAAAAATTAGCCAGGTGTGTTGGTGCGTGCCTGTAATTCCAGCTACTTGGGAGCCTGAGGCAGGAGAATCACTTGAACCCAGGAGGCAAAGGTTGTATTGAGCCAAGATCACTCTACTGCACTCCAGCCTGAGAGACAGAGAGAGACTCAGTCTAAAAAAAAACTTAAACACAGATTAAAAAGGGGAAAGGAAAAGATAAAAGATCCAAGTGTTATGAGATGAAAAAACAGTTTATGAGGCCATATATCCCACCCACTTCTAGAGGCCAACTTCTTTCTCCTCCCCTTCTTTGTCGAATTTCTTGAAAGAGAATTTTATATTCAATATTTCCACTTCCAAACCTACCATATGTATTTTTTTGGGTATTTTTTATCCATCAACAGTAGACCTCTCTCTAAACTACTTTCCAACTCTCACGCTATTTAATTCTTTATTTTTAAATATCATTCTTAAACTGGCTTTTCTGTAAAGTCTACCCATTATCTGAGACTTCTTATAAAACTTAGCTTTCTTATATCATCTCCTTCACACACACACACACACACACACACACACACACACACACACGCATTCTCTCTCTCACTTCTCTTATCCTCCTTTACCTAATATGATGGATTTTTTTGTTTTATCAGTCTTCAATTACACTATTTTGTACACATCCTTCCAAACCCCCAACATGATATATACTATAAATTTCCTTTCCTGGATGGTTGGTTTCCTCTTTCACTAGTAACTGCCTTATTTTCTCATTTGTTTACTTTTAATTATATCTATTTGTACTTTCTATATTAGTGACTTTCAAATTGGGCTATAAAGTCCTCAAGGAATGGGAAATTAAGGTATGGAAATAGGAATCCAAGTGAGCAAAGCTCTGCTATATCCCCAACACATACAAAGGCATGTGCACATACACTACACTACTACCATCTTGCCCTCATTTATTTCACATATAGATGAGACTTGGGAACAAGATTTTATTTGAACAGAAGATTCTAACTCTAGAGAAAAGGTTGAAACTCACTGATCTAAATCATCTAAGGGGCCACTTTCATTCTTGGCCAAGGAGAAGTAATGGAGACAAGATTTACCCTTTTACTTGAAACAACCCCTCTCCCACAAATAAAAATCAGACAAAATATATGAAATAACAATTTTCAAGACAATGGACTTTTAGAACAGTGATCCCTGAGAGACAGGAAACAAACAACATGAACCTTATGACTGCCCCAGCTTAATATCCTGAGAAAATTCTCATTTCCCAACAAAGAGAACCCAGATGGAGCTGTGTGAATTTCATTAATCAAGATAAACTGTGAGCCAGAGAATATCAAAACAGCTAGAGTATGCAGGACAGAGTATTAAAGTGGACAGACAGACACAGACAGAAAGGACAGAGCACTCTAGAGGATCTGCAAATGGTCCCAATGTATCCCCAAAATCTACAAATGCTCAGGCCTTCTGGGTTCAAGTGATTCTCCTGCCTCAGCCTGCCTAGTAGCTGGAATTACAGGCATGCACCACCATACCTGGCTAATTTTTGTATTTTTAGTAGAGATATTTGTTATTTGTTTTGTTTAAATTTTTTTGTTGATGTTATTTTACATGTTCTGAAAGCCTATTACATAGAATGGCGTATTATTTCCATACAACCTATTTATATTCTGCTGTATACTTTAAATCATCACTAGATTACTTATAATACCTAATACAATGTAGATGTTACATAAATCGTTGCTATACTGTATTGTTTAAGGAATAATAACAAGAAAAATTATCTGCACATGTTCAGTACAGAAACAACCATCCTTCTTTTCTCTTAATATTTTCAGTCCACAGTTACTTGAATCCATGCAGAACCGATGGATATAAAAGGACAACTCTACATGCTACTTACAAAAGACATAGAGAAGAAAGCTGATGTACCTATCTCATATCAGATAAAATAGACCTTAATGAAATATTACTAGAGATAAGGAGGGACATTTTATAATGACAAAGGGATTGATCCACCAAGAAGATATAAAAAGTCTAAATGTGCATACATCCAACAATACAACTTCAAAAGATATATAGCAAAAACTTACAGAATTAAACAAATCCCATAATAAATGTTGGAAATTTGAGTACACCATTTAAGACCTCATTTTTAATTTTTTTAACATTTATAGATGACACTAATTTTTTTCCAAGACCTCATTTATTTTTTAGTGGAAAGAAATCATGTAATAAGAACTCTAAAGATCAAAATTAAAAATCCAACTTATTTGACATACACAGAACACTACACTCAACAACAGAATATTCTTTTTTTCTTTTTTTGAGAGAGGGTCCCACTCTGTTCACCCAGGCTGCAGTGCAGTGACACAATCACAGCTCCTGCAGCCTTGACCTCCCAGGCTCAAGCAATCCTCCCACCTCAGCCACCCGAGTAGCTGGGACTAAGGTGTGCATCACCACACCCAGCTAATTTTTTCCATCTTTTGTAGAGACAAGGTTTCGCCATGTTGGCCAGGCTAATCTTGAACTCCTGGAGTCAAGCAGTCTGCCCACCTCAAGCTCCCAAAGTACTGGACCATGCCTGGCCAAGAACATACATTCTTTTCAAGGCTACATAAAACATTACCAAAATTGACTACGGGCTTCATTATAAAGCAAGCCTCAACAAATATCAAAGGATTAAAATTAATCAATTAGAGTATCTTCTCAAACTACAGTGGATATGAGCCAGATATCAATAACACACACACACCAAATAGAAACAATTAAGATGATAAACTTTTATGATTTTTATAACAATTTTTTTTTAAAAATTAAATATGCATCAACTCATTGGAAATGAATCAAATACACATGTAAAATGCGTGAGATAAAGAAAAAGCACCACAAAGGCAATTAGAAAACATTTTGAACTGAATGATAATAAACACATATTATCAAGCAAGCGGTATCTCTCGCCTAATAACAGGAGTAGAAGTCTTAGAACTTCTGTTCATTGTATCTCGGTATCATAGTCACCAAAGAAAACACAATGCGCCATCAAGCACTGTATGGAACAACGCTTTACTCAAACACAGAAAGGAGACAAAGCAAGATCAGCTTCAGTAATGCGTTTTGGTCCCCCATGGTAAACAGGTTCCTCCCAGCAGCTGATGCCAAAAACAGGCCTATACGTAGCCCTCTTGTGCTACAGCAGACCAACCACACCCCTCCATCCCCTCCTCGCTAGGGAGATACTGTAGGTGAGCCAGGTGACATGACACACATGCTGAAGGAGAGCAAAGGAGTACACACTGAGTCTAAAACAGGGAAAAATATTCCCACGTAAAGTGGTAAGTCCAGCACAGACTGTGAGGACTCTACCTGTTGGTAAGGTGTTTAAGGCCCAAGACCCATTTTTATGCAGTAAAAAGGGGTGGAAAGCTGTGTGCATAAGACTGCATTTCCCAACACATGTCAAGACTTGTGAGTACTTATAAAGACACGTAATAAGTAATATATTAGAAATTTAAAAGGCAAAAAATTAGTGCTTCCAGCTCAAGAAGCTAGAAAAGTAACAGCCAATTAATTTTCAAAAACAAACAAACAAAAAAGGATTATGAAGGAAATATCAAAGGACAAAACTATGAATAAAACAGAAAAACTCAACAGTTAAAAACTGTTACTTGGGACAGATGTGGTGGCTCACATCTGTAATCCCAACACTTTGGGAGGCCAAGGTGGGTAGAATACTTGAACTCAGGAGTTCAAGAGCAGCCTGGGCAACATGATGAAACCCCATCTCTACAAAAATAAATCAATAAATACAACAATTAGCCAGGCATGGGGCAAGCACCTGGTCAAGGCTGTAGTGGGCCATGATCACACCACTGCATTCAAGTCTGGGCAACAGAGTGAGACCCTGCCTCAAAACAAAACAAAAACAAACAAATAAAAATTGTTATTTTAAAAGATTAATACAGTTGATAACTTCTTAGCAAAATTTATGAAGACAATAAAGCGACACAAATCATAAAGAAATGAACTTCACTACAGACCTTGAACATTTATTAAAATAACAAATGTATTATTAAAAACAACTCTCCCAAAAACAGAAAAAGAAGAAATACCTCTGAACTTGGTACCAAAACTTGTCAAGGACATTATAAGAAGGAAAATTCTAGAGAGAGATCCAAGATGGCCGACTACTAGCAGCTCAGGATTGTAGCTCCCAGAGAAAGTGCACAGAGAGGGCGCCACATTTTATTTTGTTGCTTACGGACTAGGATTCCCAGCAGAGGAGCCCCACAAGTCGCCAGCGCGACTCTTGTGACTGGCGTGGCGGTTTTGCCGGCGCTTCGGCGCGGCAGTTCTCAGTGCAGAGTAAACGGGACTAGCTTCCCTTTTGATTGACATTTGGATCTCCGGGAAGGCAAGTAGGGAAGCCAGACCGAAGATCCCCCGAGCAGAAAAGCACCACGAATCTTAATGCCACGGTTTTAACCGGCACAGTGGGTTGCTCAGATTTCGGCGTTGGGAATCAACAAGTTGGACGTCCACTCAGAGACCTAAATTGAAAGTAGGTAATTACAGAGATGACAGGTGGATAAAATTAAAATGGCGGGAAGGAACCTGTGTAAAAAACCTGAGAATACTCAGAAGCAGAATGCTTCTCCTTCTACAGGGGATCACAGTTCTTCACCATCCGAGGGAACAAGGCCTGATGGAGAACGAGTGTGTTCCAGTAACAGAAATGGGCTTCAGAAGGTGGATGATAAGGAACTTTTTTGAGTTAAAAGAACATGTTCTAGCCCAATGCAAAGAAACTAAGAACCTTGAAAAAAGGTTTGACGAAATCCTAATGAGAATAGACAATTTAAAAACGAATATAAGGGAATTATTGGAACTGAAGAACACAATAAGAGAACTTTGCGAAGTATGCACAGGTTTTAACAGTCGAATTGATCAAGTAGAAGAAAGGATATCAGAGGTCGAAGACCTACTTAATGAAATGAAACAAGAAGGCAAGATTTGCGAACAAAGAGTAAAAAGGAATGAGCAAAGTCTCCAGGAAATATGGGACTATGTGAAAAGACCTAATTTACGATTGATCGGTGTACCTGAATGTCATGAAGAGAATGAATCTAAGTTGGAAAATATTTTTCAGGATATTATTCATGAAAACTTTCCTAACCTAGTAAGGCAGGATGATACTCAACTCCACGTAATCCAGAGAACACCACAAAGATATTCCTCAAGTAGACCAAGTCCAAGACATATAATTGCTAGATTTACTAGGGTTGAAATAAAGGAGAAAATTTTAAGGGCAGCTAGAGAGAAAGGTCAGATTACCTATAAAGGGTAGCCTATCAGACTCACAGCAGACCTCTCAGTAGAAACCCCACAATCTAGAAGAGAGTGGGGGTCCATATTCAGTATCTTTAAAGAAAAGAATTTTCAACCCAGAATCACATATCCTGCCAAACTAAGTTTCAAAAATGAAGGAAAAATAAAATTTTTCATGAACAAGCAAGCACTCAGAGATTTCGTCACCACCAGGCCTGTTTTACAAGATCTTCTGAAAGAAGCACTACAAACAGAAAGGAACAACCAGTATCACTTATCTCAAAAATTCACCAAAATGTAAAGAGTATCTCCATAATGAAGAATTTACATCAACTAACGGGCAAAAAAGCCAGTTAGCATTAAATTACAACATTGAACTCACAAATATTAACATTAATTCTAAATTTAAATGGATACAATGCCTTAATCAAAGTCACAGACAGGCAAATTGAATAAAAAGTTAAAATCCATTGGTACGTAGTATCCAGATCCAACTCACAACGATACACAAAGACTTAAAATACACGGATGAAGATTTACTAATTAAATGGAGAGATAAAAAAAAAAAAAGGAGTTGTAACTCTTGCCTCCGATAAAATACTTTAATAGTAATAAAGACTAAAAGAAACAAAGAAGGACATTACATAATAGTAGAAGGATCAATGTAATAACAGAAGTTAATGATTATAAATACATACGTACCAAATATAGGAGCACCCAGATACATAAGACAAGTTTTTATTGACTTACAAAGAGATTTGGACTCCCGCACAATAATGGCAGGAGATTTTGACATCACATTGTTAATTTATAATACACCCATTCTGAAAGTAACTATGTAACAGAAAGTGAATTACTCTTTAGTATTTACATAGTATCTCACAGGCCTAAATGAAATATTGGTTGACTGTTATTTTCTTCCTGTATTCCTTTCTGTCTCTGTCGTTAAGTATAATTGACGGCATCAAAGAGGTTTTTGATATATTCCAGCCTGGGCAATAGAGCAAGAATTCTGTTCTCTATCCCATTTTTTTTTCTCTTTCTTTTTTTCTTTAAAAAAAAAAAAAAAAAAAAAAAAATCAATGGTATCTTAGCATTAATCAAGTAATAGAAAAGTAATTTAAAAAAAAGAAAAAAAAACTAAAAAAATAAATAAAAAGAAAAAGAAAATTACAGACCAATCTCTTTCATAAGCAGAGTTGCAAAAATCCTAATCGAAATATTAGCAATTGATAGAATGACATATAAAAAAAAGAGAATATATCAAAACTAAATAGAGTTTACTCCAGAAATGCAAAGGTTACTTAACATTCAAATTTTCTTTAAATCAAAGTAATTCACCTCAATAAGAGAAAAATTAAGAAAAATCTTATAATCATGATGAAATGCAAAAGCATTTGGCCAAATTCGTCATTCATAAAGAAAATACTTAACAAAGTAAGAATAAAAAGAAACTTGCTTAACCTGATAGAGCCGCCAAAGAAAACCTATAGCATATATCATACCTAACAATAAACTACTGAAATATTCTTAAGATTGGGAAATAACGGATGCCCACTATTATCTTTCATCTTCTTTTTCAAGTGTGTTAGAAAGGTCCTTGCTAGTGCAGTAAGACAAAAAGACAGGAGAGAGCAATATATGGTATTTTCAGATTATATACAGAAAAAAATGCAATAAGAATCTACATAAAAAATATTAGAATAAATGTGTGAAAAATGCAGTGTACAACAATTAATTGTATTCCTAAAAACCAATAACAAAGTAACAATTTTTAAAATGATACCCCATAGAGTAATATCAAAAAGCATCAATACCTAAGGATAAATCAAATAAAACTTGTGAGATCTCTACAGTGAAAACTTCAAAAGTTTGAGAGAAATTAAAAACCTAAACAAATGCAATACAGTGTATTTATTGATTTTAAGATACAATATTGTTAAAAGAATTCACTTCTCCCCAAATTTATCTATTCATTCCACAAAATGCTAATCAAAATCCTTTCCAGTTTCTTCTGTGGGAATTCCAAAATTGAGTCTACAACTTTTATGGCAACTTAAAAAGTCAAGAATAGTCAAGGCAGTCTTAAAAGAACAAAGCTGGAGTCCTATACCCAAAGCCTATAATAACTACATCAAATATCAAGACCTGGAGTAATGACTGAGAGCAATCCACACAAAGTGGTACTGCTGCCGACCAAAAAAAAAAGAACAGGCCAGGCACTGTGGCTCACGCCTATAATCTCAGTACTTTGGGAGGCTAAGGCAGGCAGATCACTTGAGGCCAGGAGTTTGAGACCAGCCTGGCCAACATGGTGAAACCCCATCTCTACTAAATATACAAAAAAAAAAAAATTAGCTGGGCTTGGTGCTGGGTGCCAGTAATTCCAGCTACTCAGGAGGCTAAGGCAGGAGAATCCCTTGACCCCAGGAGGCAGAGGCTGCAGTTAGCCAAGATTGCGCCACTGCACTCCATCCAGCCTCGGTGACAGAGCAAGACCATGTCTCCAAAAAAAAAACAGAACAGAATTCATCAACAGACCTACATATAATGCCACCTGACTTATGACAAAGATGACACTCCAATGGGGAAGTCTTTTCAACAAATGATACTGGATCAACGAACAGCCATTTGGAAAAAAAAAAATGTATCATACCCTCCACATCAAACCATACATATATAGCAAAGTGTAAAATACAAAATAATAAAGCTTCTAGAAGAAAATAGGAATATCTTCATAACTTTGGCAGTGGAAAAGATCTCTTGTTCAAAACACAAAACATACTATCCATTAAAAAATTGAAAAATTAGTCTTAAGACTATCAAAAAACATTATTAAGAATGAAAGTGCAGGCAGGGGCAGTGGCTCACGCCTGTAATCCCAGCTCTTTGGGAGGCCGAGACAGGTGGATCACCTGAGGTCAGGAGTTTGAGACCAGCCTGACCAATATGGGGGTGAAAGCCCATCTCTACTAAAATTACAAAATTAGCCAGTCATGGTGGCATGCACCTGTAGTATTTCTAAAAGATGACTCATCTAGAATATATAGAACATCTACAAATCATTGAGGAAATAAAAATCATATAATCCAATAGAAAAATCAGCAGAAGGCTTGAACAGGCACCTCAAAATTGAAAACATCCAAAAAACTAACACACACAGAAAAAAGATACACTAGTTGTAGATACAAGAGTGACTTTATTTTAAATATTTATCTACCAAGTAACTTCTGACGAACTCTTGTGCAGGACTGCCTAAAAAATGTCTAGCTGATGTATTACTCTTTCTGCAGAAATGCCCGTTCACTGTAAGTTTCCCCCAAAACAACCCTTGATGCTAGATTGCAGAAATCTTAAGTTGTGACACCCATAGTCACCTACACATTCCTTCCAGAACATGCACACTTTCCCTAAGATGTAAGCTCTGGGTCTGAGGGGTTGTGAGGCAGAGATCTATCTGTTTTGCAGCCACCCAAGACCAAACTTCTGTCAGTAAATTCCCCTAGTAAGTCACCCAAAACAAACAAACGGGATTTGTCTGCCTTCTTTTTTGGTGTCTCAGCTCCTTCTACATTTAGAGGTCACTTTGCATATATGGCCCTTTCACAAAACAGTAGTCATCAAGAATATGAAAATTATACCTGGAATAAGATACTCCAATACCCGCCAGAAAGAAAAAAAAAGAGAGAGAGAGAGAGATACAATAGCAATTATTGGTAAAGATATAGCATTACTAAAACTCTCATATGTTGCTGTTAGGAATATAAACCAGGACAACCACTTCAGAAAACTAAGAAAGTATCTAACAAAGCTGAAAATACACAAACTAGATGACTCAGAAAGTCTACTTCTAGGTGTCTACTTAACAGAAATGGATATTCATGTTAAAAAAAAGTGTATTTATAAGAAGCATAATTTGTGATGGCCAAAACATGAAAACAATCCAAGTGTCCATTAACAGTAGGAGACAAATAAATTGAGGTATATTCTTAAAATGGAATGCTAGTCAGTCATGGAAAAGAACTACGACCATATGCACACGAAAAATCTCTTAAAACCTGGGCATATGCCAAACCAAAATTTTTTTAAAGACATGTATTTCATATGATGCCATTAAATAAAATTCCAAAGAGGCAAAACACTGACACAAGGCACAGTGGCTCACACCTGGAATCCCAGCACTTTGGGAGGCTGAGGCAAGAGGATCACTTGAAGCCAGGAGTTCAAGACCAGCCTGGTAACACAGCAAGACCACGTCACTACAGAAAATTTAAAAAATAGGCAGGCATGGTGGCATGCACCTTTAGTCTCAGGTACTCTGGATGCTGATGTAGAAGGGATTGCTTGAGCTCAGAAGTACAAGGCTACAGTGAGCTATCATAGTACCACTGCACTCCAGTCTGGATGACAGCATGAGACCCCATCTCTTAAAAAAAAAGAAGTAAAAATTAAAAAAATAAATAAATAATAACTAAGTCACATTATGGTTAACATGATTATCAAATATTAGGTTTGTGGCTATCAAAAATTATAGTCAATACCATTCAAACACGGGAAAATGTTTATAAAGGGCTAGTAAAAAAAGAATATAAAATTATACATATGATTGCAACTATATAAAATATGTTTAGGAGAAGTAGAAAGTAATAAACAAAATAAAAGAGTTGTAAATAGAATATTGATAGGAAATTTTTTTTCCTCCTATTCAGTTTCAATATTGTAGTACAACCTTTTAGTAAAACTAAATTACTTCATGTTCATGTGGTCTCTTGTACAAAGACCATCATGTACTTATTATTTTCTCAGAGTACTTACTTTCAAAAAAGAACTAATTCAAAACATTCTATTTTGTTAATTAGGAAAAAAAAATCTGCTATCAATGATTACCACTAGAGGGAGGGAGAGATCAAGACTGAGAAGGAAAATGAAGGCACTAGGTTGCTGGAAATTAATTTTCTTTCCCTGGGTGGGTATATGTTTTACAATAATTTATGATTCGTCCATTTTTCTGTTTGTTTGCTGTATTTTACAATTTTTAAAAGAATGCTAAAAATGTATTTATAGCCAATCTGGTATATCAATGAGTAAAATAACTTCTTAGAAAACAAAATAAAGAGAAACAGAACCTCTGATTTCTTAAGTAAAGGTCTTCTACTACTTCCTTATCTTTGTTACGCACTCCTACCCCCTCAAAAAAACACCTTAATCTTCTTTCTTCCCTAACCTGTAATCAATTAACAAGTCCTCCACATTTATGTTCTGAAATGTAAAATCTGTACCTTGTTTCCATCTTATCTGTCCTAATCTGTGCCCCAGCACCTCTTTTCTGAACTAACACAACAGTGTCTATCAAATTATTTCTCAGACTTTTTAAATGCAATACACAGGAAGAAATATATTTATCAATTGAGATAATATGTACATAGATACTTTTATATAAAACTAAAGCATGCTTCATAAAAGAATACTTACCTTACTACTTGCAAGGCTCTGATGTATCCCCTACCTTAACTTATTCTAACTCATCTTGTTAAACTGAAGTGGTCCCAAGACACTATATTGATTTGGCATCCTATTAATGTATGATAACCACCAGTTTCAAAACCAATGTCCTAAGTGATCACTTATTTCCCAACGTAAAACATTTTCCTCAAACAACCTTCCTCTACATTGTTGACTGTCACTTCTCTAATATATGATGTAATTCACCTGCTTAAAAACATCCTGGCCAGGTGCGGTGGCTCACATCTGTAATCCTAGCACTCTGGGAGGCCGAGATGGGTGGATCATTTGAGTTCAGCATTCGAGACCAGCCTGGCCAACATGGTGAAACCCAACTCTACTAAAAATACAAAAATTAGCTGGGCATGGTGGTGCACACCTGTAATCCCAGCTATTTGGATGTCTGAGGCATGAGAATCACTTGAACCCGGGAAGCAGAGGTTGCAGTGAGCTGAGATCAGGCCACTGCACTAGAGCCTGAGCGACAGAACAAGATTGTCTCAAAAAATATATAAAATCAAATACAAAAATAAAAACATCCAGTGGCTTCCCATGATGTCCTAAATGATGAGTAAGCTACTCACCAAGCTACTCAATCAAAGTCTAGCTTCATTGCCTTTGTGAGATAGTTTTCCTTGCCCAGAAATGTTGCCCCTTTCAATGTGATCTCATCTATCTTTCAAAGCTTAGCTCAGGTACCCCCACCTCTATGAAGCCTTCTGTCCTACATTCTTCCTTGCCTGCCTTGTGCTACAGTTAGTTGTACAAGGACTCTTACAGAAAACTAGCATTATATCTAGTACAAAAAACACGTGTCAGAATTACTGAATTTTAGGAGCTCACAATTCTCTCAGTTGGGATGGGAGAATTGGAAATGAGAGGTGGAGGAATGCAGTACCAAAACATGCTATGCATAATTGCAGGTATTTCACTTAATTCTCATGACTATTTTCCAAGGTAATCCCAATTAACAGAGATTTTAAAACTTGCCAAAGGTTACAAATGGCTGGAAATAATATTCAAAAACCATCCTCTTTTCACATTATGCTCAGTCCCCCAAAAAAGGTGACACAGTTTGCACAGTCCAAGTTATATGGCTATTTTATACGTGAAAACAAACTAGCACTGTAGGCTCCTGACTTCATAGTCACATCTTAATAAAATGCATGGGAGCCTAACAAACATTTCATGTTCTTTATGGGAGTCTGTTAAACATTATATACTTTATTATTCTAAAACACTGAATACAGGGAGGGAATAGGGAATAGAAAACTGGATATAACCACTGATATTAAAAGTTACACTGAATATAAACTATGACCCCTTATTTGTATCTACAGGACTCAAGATTCCTATACATTCTAGTGAAAGTAAACTAATATACTGTTTACTTTTTTAATATATTAAAAAACTAACCATAACTTAATATATTAGCTTACCTAAGACTTTTCAGAAGTTACTGCTTAAAGGAACAAACTCATCTTTTTAAAAACAGAAAAGAAAATCAATTATTATATTAGGACACTAAAGGAGATATAACTTAATAGTGCAACTCTATAAATCTGGCTCTTCATTCTTCCTTTAAGATAAAGACCAATATAAAATATTATTATCAATATTAAGGGGGTTACAGGTTTTTAATAGATTATTTAGGTAACTACCTCCAACACTGTTAGAAAGAGGAAGGATATAAAAACTGCTGTGTAGCTACACAACCTAACAGAAAGATTAGGATTTCCATGATAGTATACATATGCTTAAAAAATACAACGAAAAGATTTTTAAAATCATGCATTCAAAAACATACAAAAACCTGTAGTAAAGCAGAAAGAACAGTTTATTTTTTAGCTTCTTGTGTAATCTTTGCATGTGAACAAAATTTGAATGGTCATTTCATAAACATTATATTGTTATAATTTTCTTATTTGTCTTCCCCATCAGACTAGGAATTTCAAAGAGCAGATATTTGTTTTTTGATTCAAGCATCCAATATACAGTAGGTGCTCAGCAGCAATAATAATTATCATGAAAGATAGCATTTATTTTACCCTCACAACAACCCACTGAGGTAGGAACAATTATTGGATCCATTTTACAGCTAAGGATACTGAGACGGGAAGTTTAATGATTTGACCAGGGTAACAAAGCTAGTAAAGTACAAAGTTTGGACTGTGTTCAAATCCCACGTTCTTGAGCACTGTAACATATTGTTATTGAAAAACTAAGTTGATATAGTTTTGTAACTATACTGGTACCATATAGCAAGCAATTTCATTTAGACCCCATAATAAGAATAAATATATTAGTTTTGTAATGTTAACTAATAATTATGGTTTTAATATCTTACCTATGAAGCCTTTGCCATTATCTACTATAGGTCCCAAGTAATGGAAAAATTCATAGTGACAAGTTAGTGAGAAAAACAACACTGCTTAACAGAAAGACTCTGAGAAAACATAACTGGAATATTCTAAACACTAATTCATCAGCTCTTTTAGAAGGAAAAACAATTTTAAGAGTCCATTGAGAATTATTTTGGACCTGAGATCTGACTTGATTCTTTATTCCTTTATACAATGACTATACAAAAAAAAGTATAAAAATCAAAAATCAAAATCTTCAAATAAGTTAGAGAATTGTTATACAACAAAAGTCATTATCTTATAGGAAAACTGAAGTGATCCCTTTTTCCTAAGATGGTGTCAGATATGAAAAAAGTAATGCAAATTTATGTTCAAGGGAACTTTAAGACAGAATCCTTCATGAGCCAAAGCTTTTAACAAATTAAATTTATACAGAAGCACCTTCCCTGCCTTAATCATAATATACAAACAAAACTCTTGGTCAAAGAACAATATTTCTGCTCAAAGAACAATAATTCACAAGACTGTTTCTCATCCCAGATCTGCCATTTGTAAATGGCAAAATCAGTTTCATTAACTATACAATATGCATTAACAGTACCGTCTACATCTACCTCACAAGATAGTTGGGAGAATGTATGTGAAAGTGCTTTATAAACAGTAAAGTATGATTAAATACAAAGCACTGTGGCTGGTATTGTTGTTTTAGACTTACTCTGTCTATTCTGTTACTTTACTCCAAAAAACTCACCACCTCCTTTATACTTGTTCTTTTAATCTAGTAAGAACAGGAATTCTATCTAAAATGAGCTATATTATTCCATGTGCCCACAAGTTTTGAGCAAAGACTGGGCCTTCTATCATTTTTTTCTCTAATAATGAGTCTTTTTTTGCTTTTGTTTTTGTTTTTTTTTATTTTCTGGTATGTTCTGGATAGTTCAGCTTGCAGGAATAATCAATCACCAGATAAGTATTACTACAGTAAGTTTCTAAAGTATGTTTAAAGTGTAAACATACAAAAATGTTAGAAAAAAACTGAGGAAAAAAACTGGCTAATTACTGATACTTGACTGCTCTAAAATTACACTATAATCTGTTAACTATATGATAGATACTTCCCCTTCTGAAATGTGAGGTATTATTTTTATCTTTCTACTTCAAAGGAAATACAATAAAATTTCAAAAGAAAGTATTTCCATTGAGATTTACTAAAGAAATTCAGAAGCATCATGAAAGAAGAGTCGTAATGACCTAGAAAGCAAGGAGTCAGCTCTATTGAGCTGAAAGGTGAATAATCATCAATTCAGCTTAGCAGATGCTTTTATACCAGCTTTAGACCAAAGCTTTGCTTACACATGGAGGGAATGTATTTCTAACCAATAATCATCTTAGGGGAAAATAAATGGTAGTATTTACCTGCACTAACAAATATTAAAAATTCAGATTATAAACTCAAAGGTCTTTGGTTAAAAGCTGCTACACAGAAGCCAAGATTTAATCACACATAGTTACTTTCCAACAAGCAAAAATAGTAATGTCACTACATTTTGCCCTTTTTTACCTACATCCTGGCTTACTTCACTGAGTTTCACCTAAAAAAGAGATAGTGCCTACTTAATGGGTTGTATGGGCAACTAAGATAAAAAAATATATAAATTACTTAACCCCACAGTAGCTATCATTACTCTTCTACAGACAAATATATCAAAGGAAATTACAGTCTTCAGGCTTCAAACTTTTAAGTCGCTGCTTAAAAGTAATTGATTTGCCAATACTAGAGTTTACCAGGAAGTAGCACTCTTTAATTAATGATCTGTTTTATGTATAACTGACTGCCAGAAAATTAATCATCTTACTAAATTTTAGAGCCTTATATAATAAAATACACATAAGTTGATAAACTAAACAAGCACTGAATTTCAATTTGTAAGACAGTTTTCCTTTAAAGGAAATATATTTTTTTAATGACACATAAAAATTATTTTGCATTCGCTATTTCCTATATACTCGTTTAACAAATATTCCCTTAAATTTCAAAATATATTGTCTAACAAGTTTCTTTTCTAAAACGTATGGGTTCTTTTAATCTGCTTAAAAACTCTTCTAGGCAATAAGAACTGAAACTAACACATGAAAACCCAAGTGTCTGGAACTGTTCTGGGCCCTAAGCACTGCTCATGTTTTATTCATCTTTGTATGGGTGGCTGGCTAGTTTAGCAAAGAATTTGGCAAATAAGTCAATAAATATTGGTGAATAAATTAGTCATCAAAACGAGGCAGATTATTTGGCTAATTCAAATGAATGTTCTTACATTACTGCTCAGATTTAGAACAAATCCCAAATATCCCAGCCTTAAAAATTACTGTTTTTTGTTTGCAAGGGAAAAGACTAAAAAGAGATCTATTTTCGTATCTAGTTCCTAAAACTATAAACACATTAGTATTCAAAAAAAAAATCATGTAGTGGAAATCGTAACTTCCAAGTTATTAGAAAACTCCTAGAGTCTCAGGGATTTTTTTCCCTCCCAATTTTTTCTCTATCTAGCAATACGGTGTCTCAGGAAAAGGAAATAGTCACAAGCCATTGCTCCTTCTAGTATCAGGTATTAATTTCACTAAGACGACTTTAATAATTCAGAAATATCGATTCAAACAAAACAATGTGAGTGGTGCTACCTAAGAACCGACCTAGCAATGCACGGTCGTGGTCATTACTTTGGAAATAGAGTACTCTCGCCAATCTGGGGGTTTGGGAAGACAAAACGCAATGTGAGGCGTCAATGAAAGCACATCGCAGGGGGAGGGGAGAGGAAGGAAAAGATCAGAGAGGATTAATGACTGCATTACTGGTGGGAGGGGAGGAGGTTACTTGGGCCAGTAGGCGACAACCCCGTGCAAGGGGAATGGAAAGATTAATTCTGCAGTTACCGTGGACTGGAGAGTGGGAGGAGGGGCAACTATCAACAGGAATCTCCCCGATGTGGATGGGTGCGTCACTTACGCAGCCGCTTCTAGAAAGAGAAAATGTGCCCTCTGGTCAATCTCAATAAGCAACTGTGACAGGAAGGGGGAGTGACCTTCCTAAATATGAGAGGAAATATGGGGTCACTTCCCAAAGGACTTAGGGAGGAGCTGTTGCCCTAGGTCCTCCTCGATCATTGGGGAACAGAGACGATAGTGGTGAGGACCCCCAGAGCCGCGTGAGGGACATAACAGACGCAGAGCTGAGGTGTGGGCGTTACCTGCAGGGTCACCTCCTGGGGGTCCCAGTGAGGCCGCAGGTGTTGCAGGAGGCTCAGGGCCCCCTCCCGGCAGCGCTGCTCCTCCTGATCCTGAACAGTGACGTTCAGCTTGGGCACCTCCGGGGAGCCGGGAGGGACGTGGATATAATTGGCCATGGCCCAGGCGACGGCGGAGACTACCACCACGACGACGGCGACGGCGACCACGAGAACGGCGGGCGCCGACAGACTGGTGGATCCTTCCGTCCCGGGGCGCCCTCGCGGGAGGGCTGGGGGCGCTCGGACGGGCGGGCGAGCGGCAGGAGAACGTCTGGAGGCGGCACTGTCGCCGATCCGGGTCTGGACAGCAGCTGAACTGAGTCGCGGCCGCTCTCGGGGAAAATTCCTGTTGTCGGCGCTGGACCGCGGGCGGCCGCGGAGCATGCCGGGGCTGGCCTGACGCTGGCGTCACGCGTGGGGCGGGGCCTGCGCTGCGTCAGGGGGCGGAGGCGGGGTTTCTCGCCTCCGGTCACAATGGGACAACTGCTCGGCGCTGGGCTTGTCGGCCTGCGGTTAGCACACACCCATCCCTGCGAACTGCTGGTCTGGAAAGGGGGGCTGCTTCTCAGGAATCAGCTTAAGCCCAGCCAAGCCCCGCAAGGCATTGAAGCTTTAGCTTACCTGATCCGAATGGTCGTGGGCCTCCGGGCTCAAGTTACGACCGAATTTTTCTGGGAAGCAAGGGACACGTTCTGAAATAATCTCAGGATCGCTCTCCGAACTTGGCCTGAGTCTAGGCAAGCAGCGTTGTTACTCGGTTGCCTTGATCTTGGAGCTGCTGTGTACTGGGGACCGCATGCTAGTTGGGTTAACTACATTCCCATTAGCAGTATACGGGATCACAGTACTCGGGGCAAGCTGAGTTCAGATATTTGGGTAAGACAACTGCTTTCAGAAGTTATTTGTGGAGTAAGATGTTCGACCATACAGAGACTTATGCGAAGCCGGGAAGAACAGATTGGAGTCTGGTATAAAGAAGAAAGGGAAGAAAAGGCATAGTTTTGAGGCTTAGCACTAGAACTACTCGATGTCCATGCCAGGGTACCCCAAGAGAGCCTCGAAACCTTGCGTCTCAGTGCCTTATAGGGAATGGTAGAAACTGGATAATCGTTAAGTAAGGTATTGGGGCCTCCTAATTTTCCTTTTTGTTGGAGGAAAATGAGCTGTGAGTCCCTACACCACTTAGTACGTGAATACATGTTAGTAGTAAATAAAACCCTTAACTGCACTGAGTTTAATTAACATTCAAGATGTTTAATTGCTTCACTAGCATTAAGTTTACATTCTGATTGTTCAGAAAGAACTTACTTACCTTTGTAATTCACAAAATAATTTACTTCACGGATAACAGTAAACTTCCTAAACTGAAAACAGGGGTGGAAATGGAGCTTTATAATACAGCAAAGAACATTGTTCAAGTTTAGGTTTCCTTTCTTCCTTCCTTCCCTCCCTCCCTCCCTTTGTCCTTCCTTCGCTTTCTTTTTGAGATGGAGCCTTGCTCTGTCACCCAAGCTGGAGTGCAACCGTGCAGCCTCGGCTAATTGCAACCCCCACCTTTCCGGTTCAAGCGATTCTCCTGCCTCAACCTCCCTAGTAACAGGGATTACAGGCGCATGCCACCACGCCCAGAAAATTTTTGTATTTTTAGTAGAGAGGGGGTTTCACCATGTTGGCCAGGCTGGTCTCGAACTCCTGACCTCAGGTGATCCACCCACCTTGGCCTCCCAAAATGCTGGGATTACAGGCGTGAACCATTGCGCCAGGCCAGATTTAGGCATAATTTTATACTAGAAACATTAGATTGTGTGTTCCTTGCACTTTGGGGAGAAATCACTATACTAATACTTTCACATTTCAGATAGTATCTCTTGTATTTTTGTATAAATTGTATTTTTATTAAGCAGTTGACATTTTAAGAATTTTAAAACTCTTATTTTGTAACTAAAATAATTTAATTGAAAATGATGTTGGAAACTGCACTAGTTTGTAATGGTAAATAAGAATCCATTAACAAGTAGAAGAAAAAAAAAACTATTAGGTACCTGAGAACAAAAGTAAGAAAAAATGTACAGGATCCATGGATAAAATTAATGGAGAAATAAACCATATTCATAAATGAGAAAAGATTAATATAAAGGCCTCAGTTCTCCCTGAACTAATCATTATATATAATGCAATTCCAGTTTAAATCTAAAAAGAGTTTTTTTACTGAACTTGTTAAAGTGACACTGAAATTCATATCAAAACTTAAGTTCCAAGAAAACTGCTGTAACTGGGGAGAGGAGAATGGGGACAGATACGATTAGGGAATAAATTGGGAGGACGCTTCCTACCAAGATTTATTATATATCGGTTTAGGTATGAACAAATAAACCACTAGAACATAAAAAAGATCTCGAACAAAACTTACACACATATGAGAACTTTGCATATAACAAAATTAGCGTTAAAAATTAGTGAGAAAGTCCAGACCGAGCAATGAACAGTAGTGGTACAATTGCTTTTTGTATGAGAAAAAAATTTGATTCCTCCCTCTTATTATGTATAAAAATTAATTTGGGGAAGATTAAAAACCTAGATGTTAAAAATAAAACTTTAAACATGTGCAAGAAATGTCAATTCTTATCAACCTGATCTACAGATTCAATTCTAATTACCCCAGGTTAGTTATGTTGTAGATTGTCAGCAAACCAGTTCTAATGTTTATCTGCAAAGCCACAAGAGCCAGAATAGCCAACACAATATTAAAGAAAAATAAAGTCATAAAACAGACAGATTTGAAGACAGTCTAGCTGAGTACAGTGGCTCATACCTGTAATCCCAGCACTTTGGGAAACTGAGATGGGAGGTTTGCTTGAGCCCAGGACTTCAAGACTAGCCTGGGCAACACAGTGAGACTTCATGTCTCCAAAAAAAAAAAAAAAATTAATTAGCCAGGTGTGGTGGTGCATACCTGTAGTCACAGCTATTCAGGTGGCTGAGACAGGAGGATCGCCTGAGCCCAAGAGATTGAGGCTGCAGTGAGTCATGATCAAGTCACTGCACTCAAGTGTGGGCAACAGAAGGAGACTTTGCCAAAAAAGAAAAAGGAAAAAAAATGGATAAGCTGCAGTAATTAAGAGAGTGTAGTATTGAGGCCAAGAAGGGTGGATCACTTGGGGTCAGTAATTTAAGACCAGCCTAGCAAACATAGTGAAACCCTGTCTCTACTAAAAATACAAAAATTAGCAGGGCATGGTGGCAGGCACCTGTAATCTCAGCTACTCAGGAGGCTGAGGCAGGAGAATCACTTGAACCCAGCGGTCGGAGGTTGCAATGAACCAAGATTGCACCACCGCACTTCAGCCTGGGCCACAGAGGGAGACTCTGTCTCAAAAAAAAAAAAAGGCAGTGCAGTATTCTCGGATGAGTAAATAAACAGATCTATGTAACAGAGTACAGAAGTAGCTCCACATAAATACAGTCAACTAATATTTGACAAAGGAAAAAGGCAATTCAAATTTTGAATTAATAGTGCTGGAACAACTGGATATACAGTTACAAAAACAAATCCAGACACAGATATTACACCTTTCACAAAAAGTAATTTAAAATGGATCATACATATAACACAGGCTATACAATTCTTAGTAACATAGCAGAACATCTACCTGGGTGACTTTGGGTTTGGCAGTTACTTTTTAGACGCAGCACCAAAAGCACAACCCATGGAGAAAAACCTGATAAATTATACTTCACTAAAATTTCAAACTTTTGTTCTGCAAAAGATAGTTAAGAAAATGAAAAGACAAGCCACAGACTGGAAAAAGTATTTGCAAAACATATTCAATAGAAGACTTCTATTCAAATTATACGAAGAACTCTTTAAACTTACCAATACAAAGCCCCAATTTTAAAATGGGCAAAGGATCAGAAGAGACATCTCATGAAGAAGATACACAGATGGCACAAAAGCATGTGAAAACATATTCAACATCTAAACAATGAGATATCATTACATATCTATTGGAATTGCGAAAATCAAAAACACCACCAACCAAATGCTATGAAGATGTCAAGAGGAACTATCATCACTGGTAGGATGCAAAATGGTACAGCCACTTTGGAAGACAGTCTGGCAGATTCTTACAGAGTCTTAATATATAATCTAGCAATCTAGCAATCATGTTCCTTGGTATCTACCCAGATGACTTGAAGACTTATATCCACACAGAAATTTGCACATTAATGTTTCTAGTACCTTTATTCATAACTCAAAAATTGGAAGCAACCAAGATAATACATGAATGTACAATAAAAACTGTGCTACATCCATAAAATGGAACGTTATTGAGTGACAAAAAGAAATGAATGACCAAGTCACAAGAAGCCATGTTGGGACTATGTGACATTCTAGAAAAAGCAAAACTAGAAACACAGTAAACAGATCCATAGTTACCAGGTTTTCTGGGAGAGGGAGGGAAGAATGGAGCGTAGGAGATTTTTAAGGCAATGAAACTATTCTGTATGATATTATAATGGTGGATACATGACATTATAAATTGGTCAAAAACCATGGAACTATACAATACAGAGTGAACCTTAATATAAACTATGGACTTTAGTTCATATTTGTATTTTTGGCAATCAACATACTGCCTTGCTGTAGTGGTTAATAAATGTAAATGAATGAAAAAAATATCAGAAAATATAGGGTCAGATCTCTATGATTGTAAGTTAAAAAAGGATTCCTAAACAGACTCATAAAGCACATACTATGAGGGAAAAGGATTGATAAATTTGAAAACATTAAAATTTGAAACCTCATGACCAAAAATATCATGAAGATAAATGACAAGCCATAGAAAGATATTTACAATGTGTATGATCAAAAACGTATTTATATTCAGGACACTACTAATAAATAAACCACCCAGTAGTGCAAAAATAGCAGTTTGAAGAAAAGGAACCCCAAATAGCCTATAAGCTTTTGAAACCATACCTCCCCATTTGTAATGTCTACTAATCAAGATAATGTAAATTAAAATAATAAGGAGGGCTGGGCTCGGTGGCTCAAGCCTGTAATCCCAGCACTTTGGAAGGCCGAGGTGGGCGGATCACGAGGTCAAGAGATCAAGACCATCCTGGTTAACATGGTGAAACCCCATCTCCACTAAAAATACAAAAATTAGCTGGGCATGGTGGTGTGCGCCTGTAGTCCCAGCTACTTGGGAGGCTGAGGCAGGAGAATTGCTTGAACTTGGGAGGCAGAGGTTGCAGTGAGCCGAGATTGTGCCACTGAACTCCAGCCTGGTACCTGGTGACAGAGTGAGACTCTGTCTCAAAATAATAATAATAATAATAATAATAATAAGGAGATACCATTTTACACTCATTAGATTGGAAAAAAATTTGAAGTTTGATGATGTCGAGTGTACATTACTCGTGGGGAAGTAAATTTATTTGTAAAAACTTTGGAAAACAATTTTGCAGATTTTTATAAAGTTAAAGGTAGACATCCTTTACCGCCCACCACTTTCAATTCCAGGTACATGCAAAAATCTCATACCATGTACATGATAAAGTGTGTACAAGAATGTTCACTGCTGGCTTACTCCCTGTTTTGCTAAAAACTGGCAACAATCTAACTGTCTCACAGTATGAAAATGATTAGATGGATGGATAGTTAGATCAGTAGATCATTAGATGTTAGACAAATAGAAACGAATTATAGCAGAATATAGATGGCAAATGGAACATATGCATCTACTTAGGTGTATATTCAGGAGGCAACAGGGACCCTAGAAGTCAAAAATCAAGCACTTGTTCAGGAAACGTAACAGACCTTCTGGTTAGTTGAGTTCTCTGTCTCTTCTCTCCGCCTGTTTTTACCTCTCTTCTGTTTCTAATTATGTTTTTGCTTCCTCATGATTTCTGCCTACTGGCTTCTTTTCATGTGTTTTCCTATGATTTAGATCTTATTCAAAAGTTGTTCCCTAGGGGGGATCTTTCCGTCCAGCACTTCCCTTATCAAAACAACCTGTTGTTGTTTTTTTTTTTTTTTAATATATCATGAAACAATGTGAGTTACCTTGAAATCAATATATTCACTTTTATTTTCAGCAAAGAGCAAAAGTTTATTAAGCACAGTAACACTCCCAGAGAGGGGAGAAGATGCTGACCTATGTGAAATGAGATCAGCCGAAATCAATGTATTTTTTTATTTATCTTGTTAGTGTCCCTTTTATATGTTAGAATGTTAGTGCCAGGAAAGCAGAGCCACAGCTTGTCTATTGCTACATTTCCACTGCCTACAACAGTGCCCAGAACATAAAAGATAATACATGCTTAAGCTCGCCTAATTAGTCTTGAAACTAAATCAGTCTCACATAAGAATAGCCCTCAGCCAGGGGTTGTATCTACTGATCACCATAACTCACTATGCTGAAATCACCTGCCTGACCATTTCCTAGGCCACTGGCCAGCCCATTAGTTACTTTTGAGTATGGAAAAAAAACCTTAGCTACAGTGCGTCAGTAAAATAGTCCAGCATCTTGCAACATATGTTGAGAGAATATAACATAGCTATGAAGATATTATTTTGAAGTATCCAACACATTTAATAGTCTCTTTCCCATATTTCACATGACATTGGGACCCTCTAATACCTGGAATGTCCTGCCTCCTATGTCTGCTTCTTAAACTCTCACTCATCCTCCAAAGCTTAACTCCCCAGCAGTCTTCTTCATGGAGCTTATCTGGATTTTCCTAGTCCAAATTTACTTCTCCCTTTTATATATCTGTTAAAACACCTACAAAATTCTGCCTCATGACACCCACATTGTGAATTTAAGTCATAATGATTATGCCACATATAAAAGACTAGAAAAGCTGTTTCTAACTTGTTACATAATGAGAATTTGTGTGAGGGAATGAAAGGATCACTGAATACAACACCAGGGGTGCTCTCGTTGTTACATGACAAGGGTCTGGATTCAGGCTCCAAGAGAGAGTTCTTGGATCTCATGCAAGGAATAATTCAGGACGAGTCTGCTGTGCAAAGTGGAAGCAAGTTTATTAATAAAGTAAAGGAAAAAAAGAATGGCTATTCCATAGACAGAGCAGCTCCAGGGGCTGCTGGTTGCCTACTTTTATGGTTATTTTTTGATGATATGCTAAACAAGGTGTGGATTATTCATGCCTTCTCTTTTTAGACCATATAGGTTAACTTCCTGACATTGTCATCACATTTTTAAACTGTCCTGGTACTGGTGGGAGTGTAGCAGTGAGGATGACCAGAGGTCACTCTCATCGCCATTTTGGTTTTGGTTGGTTTAGGCTGGCTCCTTTACTGCAATCTGTTTTATCAGCCATTCCTCATGTTTCTTCTGAGTAGCAGTCAGAGATCGCTGGTTGGTTTACAGGAATAAGCAGGGTTAGTTTGAATTGCAGAAACAAAAACAACTGATGAGACTAGAATTTAATAACAAGTATACCATAGTTTTTGAAACATATTTCCTTTCTCCAGTTTCCCATTTTTATTAAAGACAAATTATGGTAAGGCCAATTTTCTTTATTATAATTGGCCTGGTTATTTGCATAAAGTGCAGCGAGAATAATTATTTGCCATATAGGCTTTTTAACTGGCTCCGATGGAACTTTGTTCCATGAGGAATCTCAGATAAGACGTTTTTAGAGACAAGTCCTGCCATGGGTTTGTACCCTCAAATACCTGAGTTGATTAAATTCCTTTCCTTTTGGCGTCTCAATATAACTTGGGACTCCAGAACCTGAAAGAAAGTGACATTCTTTACTTACTACAGATCAGAAACCCTGTACAAGGGACTGTGTAGGCAAAGTATGAGGCCAGTTCCCCAAAGGACTTTTATTGGCTTTACAAGTGAAGTTTGATGCCTTAAAGGAAAGCATACCATTCCAGTTAAAGCCTTGGTAAAATAACTGATTTCTCCAATTATGTTCTGTTGCAAAAGAAAAATGAATCTTATTGCACTTATGCAAATAATCACATTGCCATAAGTTAAGAATACTCACAGATAGTCTCCAAATTCTGAATAAATCAGGTAGAGAGAAACAAATATGCTCCAAATGTTACTCAAAGCAGTTTACTCACTTGCTACAAGCTGTAAATAGCTCAAAAGTTTTCTTGACTTTGGAATACAAAACAAAGGATAAGCAATGTTTTAAGCAAAAAGTTAAAAAGTTTACTTCTGTTTGTTATTGGTTTTGTTAACTCCTGTTTTGCTTGATATTCATGAACATTTTAGCTCTCTATGAGAGTTCTGAAAGTTGTTTCCTCTATTTTAATGTCACAATTTCCAAAGTTATTAGAAACCTGCATTTAAGAATACCTGTTAGAGTTTTATAGCAGATTATAAGCCACCTTTTAAAGAGGTCTAAAATGAGACAAAAGTTGTCTGTCGATGACAAAATGTCTTAGGAGAGCCATAGTCAAAAACATGACTGACAATGAAATTTTGGTTACCTCTGTGGGACATAATGATTTTATGTAACAATTATAGCTACTAATAACATACACTAAGCCATATTAGAATTGTAGAAGTTTCTCATAATTTTGGAACATATACTAATAACACATTTATACAAATACAGCCCAAAGAAAACCAAACAGCATTTCATATTTGATCATGCTTCCTATATAACTTTTATACCAAAAAAGCCAAATATCACTGTTGCATTAGTGCATTATTGATGTCAAACCAAACCCAATTCTTAATAAAACCTTATCAAAAAATGTATTTAATTTTAATCAGTTTAACCATAGGTAAGATTTTCAGAAACCTTTTATAACCCTTTACAATTTTTTGTTAAAGAGAAGATCATAAGCAGCTTCTTCCTTTAAGAAAAACCTGTTGGGCCAGGCGTGGTGGCTTATGTCTGTAATCCGCACACTTTGGGAAGCTGAGGTGGGTGAATGGCCTGAGGTCAGGAGTTCGAGACCAGCCTGACCAATGTGATGAAACCTCATCTCTACTAAAAATACAAAAACTAGCCAGGCATGATGGCATGCGCCTCTCAGGAGGCTGAGACAGGAGAATCATTTGAACCCAGGAAGCTGAGGTTGCATTGAGCCGAGATCACACCACTGTACTCCAGCATTGGCAACAGAGTGAGACTCTGCCAAAAAAAAAAAGGAAAACCTGTTGTGCTTTTATTCCAATGTTTAATTTGCAGAAACACTGAATAATACCCTTTTAACTTTAGCCAATGTCTACACAGAGTTTTTTTACAGGATTAATTTTTCATGAACCATTAGATTTTTTTTCTTTCTTAAAACAATGCTTTAACACTTTAATCTAGGGAGAAAAAAATTCACCTTCCCATGAATTCTTATAATCTTTCACCAAAAACGTATTTTACTTTCTTTACATACCATGCATGTAAAATTGTTTCTTTGTAGTTTTAATTACATGTTATAATGTTAACTTTTAGCAACTTCTATTTTTTATGAAAACCTTGGTAAATCTGAGATTTTAATTATGTACTAGGTGTGGAGCCTAGCCTAAAACACAACAGGCAAAGTGCATATAAGAGCTGACTCTCCAGCACAGCTAGGGGGTGTGGCTAACGCTACATGTCCCCAGGCCTTACCTTATCTAAGCAGGCAAGTTGTACAGTAAGTGTTGTAGGGACATTGTATGAAGCATTTAGGAGACCTAACAACCTTTGAATTGTACATTTCTTGCATAAATTCCCTTTCACAAATCCTTTCATGAGATACACAGGCCATCAGAGACATTCTTGGACTTTCTGACTTGCCCTAAACTCCTTCCTTTTAAACAACCAGTCGTTTTACTTTAAGACAAGAATTTACCATACAAGATCCTTTCTGATATAAAATCTCTTTCTTTATAATCTTCTTTGTATAGCTAGGGTACATGGCAAATTACACATGTCCCCAGGCCTTATTTAGAATCTAATGGCTTTAAGGTAGGTAAATGGAACAATTTTCAAAGCCTAAGAAGCAGTTTATGACCTTAAAGCATTTAGTAAACTTAATATCTGACCTGCGTAATTTAAACCAATGTCTTTATTTTCTCAATAATTTTGAACTATCTTTAGTTCCCAGAGATTAAGTCACATGAACTAAAAAGTATTATACTTTTAAATTTTTGATAAAATATTTGATTTAAGCTCTTATTATTTTTAAACTAATTAAAGCTCTTTCATATGTAATGCATCTAAATACACAGACAGAAGATAAAGGATCATACCCTAGGCCAGAAAACCCAGGCTGCCATTTTGAAAAGAGAAACCATGGTCACATGGTTACAGAGAGAGAGAGAGAGAAGCCAGAAATCTGACTGGTAAGAAGGTCTTTCCTTTTGCCTGCATACCAGACCTCTGAGTTCCCTTTTCCTGAGTAGCCTTAGTGTCCCAGCTGGCTGTACACAGCCCTAGGGGCCCAACCATAACACAAAGGAAAATTATCTTTTTCTGTTCTGGCCAGAGCAAAATACACGTGACAAAACATAGACATTAGCCACTCTTCTTAGCACCCACTATTAAACCTGAAAGGCTTAAACTTGCCTTTAGCTAGGCCCCCTCATGGTTAATCCAACCTCTGACCAGGAGTTTCAACATGTGGTCTCTGGGCAAGATGGTCACCCTGAATAATAGAAAAGATAAGAAAGAGAAAGGAGAGAAAGAAAAGCATTGCCTGTGGCAGGGTGGGAAAGCACAATGATCAAGGAGGCCAGAGAAAGACCCACCCATGGCAGCAACACTGAAAAGTTCAGGCACCTGCTGCCAGTCGAGCAGGGATCTTTTCCAGCAGTCCTATCAGCTCTCAAGTTTCTCCTTTTAGGAAGGAAAATGTTCTCCAAGTCACACAAACCTGTACATGCCTAATCCTATTACCCACAGCTGTTAGCAAAGAGTGCAAAGTATATTAATCCAAAGAGAATAGCAGTTAACATCCCACAGTACCAAACCTGTTCTTAGCCAAGAGAGACTTTATTGAGAGGGGCTTCTAATCCCCTAAATCTTAGAAGGGACTCTAACCCTCCTAAGTCAGCCCTCCAACCCAAGGTCATTCAAGCATCCTTGACTTTCATTAAGAGGGGCCTCTAACTCACTCTGTCTTAGGAGAGACTCCAACTCCCCTAAGTTAGGCCTCTAACCCAATCCCATTATTTATACGGGTACTCCAGCACTTACCCAAAGTCATCCAATCACTGCTGTGGTCTATTTCCTTTGGGTTGGTTGGTGGGAGGAGAGTTCTTAAGTATTGTCCCTTCAAGATTTTGCCAGAAAGATGTTACAGGACCACAACACTTATCCAAAGGTAGCTGTTGGGTCAGAGTTTCTGCATTATAGTCCCTTCTGTGGTCACCATGAATATGTTACAGGACAGGGGTCTGGATCCAGACCCCAAAGAGAGTTCTTGGATCTCGTGCAAGAAAGAATTCAGGGTTCAGGGCGAGTCTGCAGTGTAAAGTGAAAGCAAGTTTATTAAATAAAGAAATTGAAGAACAGCTACTTCATAGAGCATCCCTAAAGGCTGCTGTTTGCCCATTTTTATGGTCATGTTTTGATGATATGCTAAACAAAGCGTAGATTATTCATGCCTCCCCTTTTTAGACCATATAGGGTAACTTCCTGATGTTGCCATGGCATTTGTAAACTGCCATGATGCTGATGGGAGGGTGGCAGTGAGGACAACTAGAGATCATTCTCATTGCCATTTTGGTTTGGGGAGTTTAGGCCAGATCCTTTACTGCAAACTGTTTAATCAGCAAGGTCTACATGACCTGTATTTTGTGCTGACCTCCTATTTTATCCAGTGGCTTAGAATGCCTTAACCATCTGGGAATGCAGCCCAGCGGGTTTCAGCCTCATTTTACCCAGCTCCTATTCAAGACGGAGTGGTTCTGCTTCACATGCCTCTGACATGGTCATAAATGTTTTAATTACAATGGGATTAGCTTTAGTTACCAGAGTAACAACATAAAGAATTTGCAGAAAAAAATATTCTGTGAAACAAGATTATGTAGACATGTCTAACAGCTAGATCATCCACCAAATTACAAACATGTTTAAAATGAAATTATTCTTGTACACCTCATAGAAAATCAGTTAATTCATGTCATTGTAGAATGAACTGAATATTCAGGAATTCAAAACATCTGTGATACCAGACTTCAAGGACAAGCATGCTCTACCCCATCCCCCATGAAAACAAGCGAAAAGGCCACTATGGGCTTAGATTTTCAGAAATGCCCTGTTGAAGTGAGGCTGCCCCTATTCTGCACTTTTCAACTAAAATAAACTAAGGGATCTGGTCATCTGTAGAACTGCTGCAGCAACCACATTAATCATCTAAGAAAGGCTTGCTACTTATTTGTGTGCTCAGTTATAACACTTAATATTTAACTCTATGCAACCTGCCTCTTGGTCCTTGTTCTATCTTTTTTTGTATTTCTAGAATCAAAAATTATAAATTATAGAGTTATAAATTATAACTCTATTTCATACATAAGATTATCTCGAGAGCTGGAATTCTATCATTTTTCTCTTTATATTTGTAGCAGTCTTAAGATAGTGTTTACATAATATAAATTACAACTATGGGTTTAATTGAACAAAGAAGCATACCAAACTGTCCCTAATTTTCATCATCGAAAATATATAAGAAAAAAAAGTTTTAAACATCATTATATGAGTAATGAATAAGGATGTACCTTAAAAATGTTAGATCATATCTTTAAGCCATAAATTGTGAGGTCAGCACAGGAATAAAGAGATCAATACAAAAAGAGTGAAGTATATGCTGATATGTAGTATGTAAAAAAGGCAATATTTTAAATCAATAGGGGAAAGTTATTAAAAAGTAATATTGAGGCCAGGCACAGTGGCTCACACCTGTAATCCCAACACTTTGAAAGATAGAGCAAGGGAGGATCACTTGAGCTCAGGAGTTTGAGATCAGCCTGGGCAACATAGTAAGACCCCATCTCTTAAAAAAATAAATAAGTTAGCTGAGTGTGGTCATAGCGCAAACCTAGAGTTCCAGCTACATGGAAGCCTGAGCTGGGAGGATTGCTTGAACCCAGGAGACTGAGGCTGCAGGGAGCCAGCATTGTGCCAGCCTGCATGACAGAGCAAGACCCTGTTTTAAAACAATAATGATAATGATTACTTTTCACAGATTTTGGTAAAGTTGGTTTAGTAATCAATGTTATTTATTTAAGTGGTAGTAATAAAAAAATTCACAAGTGCTGATACTTCATCATAATTATATAAATATCAAATATATGCATATATATTTGCATATATAAATACAAACAATATTCTAAATATACATTTATACATATTTATATATTATACACAATATAATGCACATATATATTTTATATTACATATGTATCAAATATATAAATATGTTCATATGTGGGTGTATATAATATTCTAAATATATATTTATGTATATAACAAATATAAATGTATCTCAGTGGCAAATATATCACTCCAAAGATGAAAAAAGCAGATACTTAGCTTGCTTAACTATTGGAGGTTTTTTAATTCATTTTCTCCCGGGACTTAGGTGATGATTGGCACTTAGTAGGCACTTAATAATTGTTGAATGATAAAATAGATGACAGACTACGTATGTTCTGCATTATGGTTTAAAAATTGTTTTCAGACTCTACACTCAATTGAATTATCAGTCTTTATTGTTTTACTGCCATTCCAACTTTCTCCCAAATGCATGTAATCACTTTAACACCAATTTCTAAAGTAAACTTTTAATATCTTTATACCTATCTGGTTCTTATGAAGAAAGTTTCTTTAAATATTTTGATACCTATTTGGTTCTTTGAAGAAAGAATTTCAGGGCAATTATGTGTAGCCACAAACTACAAAAGGCTAATGCCTACTACTTGTGTGACTGCAGTATATGAAAGACACACAAGAACCATTTTCTCCAGCTTCAGATTCTATGTGGCTTTGCTCCAAAGGATGCAATTTTTTTAAGACTTTCTCATTCTTTAGAGGTGTAGTGAAGGTGATTAAAAGGATGTGAGCTTTGTAATTAGACAGTCCTGCTGTCGAATTTGAGCAATTTATTTCATTTCTTTTCATCTCAGTTTCCTCATCTCTGTTGTTATCACTGCAAAACTGTCGCAAAACAGTGATAACAGATACAGAGAAGATTTAAATAGGTGATTATCAAGTCTTTGAAATAATGCCTGGTGCTAGTAAGGGCTCAAATATGTTTAGAGCCCATATTATTAAATATTTATTTTGCTTAAATAAAATGGTACATAATAGCTATTTTTGCATGAGTTAATGTACTTATTATTAGGTAGTAGAAGGAGGTAAAAGACATTCTTAACTTAAAACAGGGAAATTGTTCCAATGTTTAAGCCCTAGTTAGTTCCAAACCCAGAACTTCAAAATCTAGAACTAAGGTAAAACTTTGGGATCTGCCTAACCCAATGATGCTTTTCTCTTCTTTCTTTGAGGTAGGTTTATCAGAGGCTAGAGAGGAATATGCTGGGGAAAAAGTAAAGAGAATATCAAGGACCTACTTTCTCTGATCCTTTGTTATCTACTAAGTGTGCTCATGTTACTCTCCTTTTGTTCCCATTCTATATTTTAAAGCTGCTACGAGTAACATGACCTGGAAAGAGAGCACTAGCAAGGAATGAGGAGTGATATAGTGACTGGCGGCTCAGAGATAATGTCTACAAGTCACCTAAAACCGTTGCAGATATGGGGAGATTGGCTGTTATGAATTTGGAGGATTTCTGGTTGTGAAGACTCTGATGATTACTAACGAATTAAATGAGATACTAGTGTGTTTTTTATAGACATACATACATATATATATAGTAGCCCTATGAATCATAAACTGGCAAGATAAACTAGGATGCCCCAGTAACCACTAGATGACAGATTGTCAAGAAATCCAGTAATAACCATTCAAAAGAGTTTAAAGTACAGTGAGGCAAAATCCTAATGGCTTTAAAAGAATAAAGCCTACTGTACTAATTAATTGACTTTTATGACAGTGTTAGACCATTAGTGACAATGAGGAAACATTGGATTTGGTCTATTTGAACTTTGGTAAGACATGATTCTTTTTTTGTCAACATATTAAAACCATATGGTCTAGAATCCAGTATTATACATTAGAAAATTGAGTGGAAATCTTATCCAAATGGTTCACAGTACTATTGCTGCTGAAAGTCACTAAATGGGGCTATTTAAGGATCAGTCCAAGGGATTTTTAATATACTTATATGTGACAAGGATGATACATTTTACAAAAGACCGTAGGAGTTTCTACCCACTCATACACCTCTGAGTCAGTGCTTAGAAACAGTAATTGCCAAACTGAGGTATACCTTCTTGACCCAAAACCATATGTCTGAAACAAATATGTAAAGGGGTGCCCAAACAGATTTCAGATGGAAAAAATAAAAAAGTGGAGGAGAAAAAAGAAAGAGGCAGAGTGGTGAAAAACCTAAATAATATAAAATGTCCTAATTAACTATGAAAGGAATACAAAACTTATGTATTTAGATAAATACATAAGTTGAGTATTTATACTCAATTTATACATAAATTGAGTCTTTTAATGTTATTCTTGAGTTGATCACAAAATAATAAATGACAAAAAAAACTACACATGACAAATAATAAAAAAACAAAATTATCAACCTGAGGATGAAAAAAAGAACCAAATATTATGAAGCAAATGAATATTCTTCTAAATAAAAACTGAGTCAAAAGGAAACTTAAAATATATTGTATTAAGCCATTTTTGCATTACTATAAAGAAGTACTTAAGCCTGGGTAATTTATAAAGAAATGAGATTTAATTGGCTCACAGTTCTGTGGGCTTTACAGGAAGCATGGTGCTAGCATCTGCTCATCTTCTAAGGGAGGCCTCATCAAGCTTACAATCATGGTAGCAGGTGAAGGGGGAACAGGCACATCACATGTTGAAAGCAGGTGAAAGTAAGAAAGAGTGGAGTGAGCAGGTGCCACATGCTTTTAAATGACCAGATCTCATGTGAAGGTAAATTCACATGAGACCCTGTCTCAAAAACAAAAACACACACACACAAAACCACACACACACACACACACACACACACATACACATATACACACCCCTGCTGGGAGGGGAAGTGGGGAGAGCAGCCTCCAGAAAACCAATCTCTTTTTCAGCTCAGCCAAGGCTACCTCAGCTATACTAGAATATGCAAATAAAAACGGTATTCTGTTGTGCCAGTAATAACCAATTTGAGTAAAAATATTTTTTTTCCAGAAAAGAAAAAAGCTTGTATAAACATATGTAGCATAAAGAGTAAGTTGTTCAGGAATAAAGATGTGCAAGAACGTTTTCTTCTTTGGTACGTGTTCTTTTTTTAATTATAAAATATTAAAATGTAAAAAGAAACAGTGTTTTTTTTACTCAGCAATAATTACAAATAACATTAGCTCCACGTGGTTTGTTAAAAATAATTTAATTCAAACAATGATTAGTGAAAATGACAAAGTCATAAAAACATATTCTCAGTAACAACTTTTATAAGCGATGCTCTACTCACCAATTTCTCAATCATTATGCATCTTTAATACCCCTGTTTTTCTTAAGTATTTTCAGTTAATTCTATAAGTCTAAGCTATATGAACACTGAAATTTTAAATAACCTAAATACTAAGTGGGAAACAAGAAATTTGTGTTATGCCCAGGCTCCATAAACTTACACAGTCATTAAATTAAAATGTAGTCACAAAAAGTATCCATTGAAGTTAAAAACAAATTAAGGTGATCAAACTGTACATAATGTGTTTTCAAGTTAAAAAACTAAAATAAAAAATGTAAATATGCATGTATATATCTATATTTATGCCCAGAAAGGGATTTAGGAAGGTAGAAGTCATTGTTCAACATAAATCATGATTTTTTATTATAAATTGACAAATTATCATTGTATATATTTATGAGGTACAAAGTGATATTATATCTCATATATACAGTGTGGAATGATTAAATTAAGCTAACTAACAAATCCATCACCTGGAATACATATCATTTTTTGTGGTGAGAACATTTGCAATTTACTCTCCTAGCAATTTTTAAAATCTTTTTTAATTTTTTATTTATTTTATACTTTAAGTTCTGGGATACATGTGCAGAACTTGCAGGTTTGCTAAACATAGGTATACATGTGCCATGGTGGTTTGCTGTTCCCATCAACTTGTCATCTACATTAGGTATTTCTGCTAATGCTATCCCTCCCCTAGACCCCCACCCCATGACAGGCCCCAGTGTGTGATGTTTCCCTCCCTGTGTCCATGTATTCTCATTGTTCAACTCCTACTTATTATTAACTATGGTCATCATGCTGTGCAATAATCTCAAAAAACATATTTCTCCTAACAGAAACTTTTAACCTTTTAACCAACATCTCCCCCATCCCCAGCCTTTGATAACCACCATTCTACTCTCTACTTTTATAAGGGTTAGATTGTTTTTTTGTTTGTTAGGTTGGATTTTTTTTTTGAGAAAAGGAAGGAAGGGAGGGAGGGAGGGAGGGAAGGAGGGAGGGAGGCGTGCTCTGTCACCTAGGCTGGAGTGCAATGGCATGATCTCAGCTCACTGAGGCCTCTACCTCTTGGGTTCATGCAGTTCCCCTGCGACAGCCTCCTGAGTAGCTGTGACTACAGATTCATGCCACCATTCCTGGCTATATAAGTGTTCAGTTGTTTTATACTCCACATTAAGTGAGTTCATGTGTTTTTCTGTTTCTAGCTTATTACACTTAGCATAATATCCTCCAGGTTCATCCATGTTGTCTCAAATGACAGAATTTCCTCTTTTTTTAATGCTGAATACTATTTTATTGTGAATACATACCACATTTTCTTTATTATTTCATCCACTGATGGACACTTAGGTTGATCCCATAACTTGGCTGTTGCAGATAATGCCGCAATGAACACGGTAGCACAGACATCTCTTCAACATACTGATCTCACCTCTTTTGCTTATGACACCAAAAGTGGGATTGTTGGATCACATGGTAATTCTATTTTTAGTTTTTTGCAGAATCTCTATACAGTTTTCCATAATGGCTATATTAACTTACATTCTCATCAACAATGTACAAGGGTTTACTTTTCTCCAGATCCTCACCAAATTTTATCTTTTGTCTTTTTTGATAATAGCCATTCTGACAAATGTGAGGTGATAGTATTTGTGGTATTACACTGCATTTCCCTAATGAGTAGTGATGTGGAGCATTTTTTCATCTGTGTGTTGGTCATTTGTATGTCTTCTTTTGAGAAATGTCTATCCAAGTCTTTTGCCCACTTTTCTTTCTGTTGTATGTGTGTGTGGGGGGGGGGGTTGTTTTTTTTTGGTTTTTTTTTGAGACAGAGTCTCACTCTATCACCCAAGCTGGAGTGCAGTGGTGCCATCTTGGCTCACAGTAACCTCTATCTCCCAGGTTCAACCAATTCTCCTACCTCAGCCTCTTGAGTAGCTGGATTACAGGCGCATACCACTATATCCAGCTCATTTTTGTGTTTTTAGTAGAGACGGGGTTTTGCCATCCTGGCCAGGCTGAACTTGAACTCCTAACCTCAGGTGATCTGCCCGCCTCGGCATCCCAAAGTGCTGGGATTACAGACAACAGCCACTGCGACTGGCCCACCCATTTTTGTTTTCTTTTTATTGAGTTTTCCGAGTTCCCCATACATTTTGGGTGTTAATCCTTTATCAGATGTATGTCTTGTGTTTGGCCATTTGTACATCTTTTCTGAGAAGTATTTGTTCATGTCTCCTGCCTCATTTTTGATGGGGTCATTTGTTTTTTGCTTGTTCAATTGTTTAATTCCTTATAGATTCTGGATATTAGACCTTATGTGAATGCATAGTTTGTGAATAGTTTCTACCATTCTGTAGTTTGTCCGTTTACTCTATTGTTAGTTTCTTTTGCTATGCATAAGCTCTTTAGTTTAATTAGGTCCCACTTATAAATTTTTGTTTTTGTTGCAATTGCTTTTGAGGTCCTAGTCATAAATTCTTTCCAAAGGCCAATGTCTAGAATGGTGTTTCCTTGGTTTTCTTCTAGAATTCTTATAGTTTGAGGTTTTACATTTAAATTTTTAATACAAGCCAGGTGCAGTGGCCCATGCTTGTAATCCCAGAATTTGAGGAGGCTGAAATGCAGGGATCACTTAAGCCCAGGAGTTCAAGACCAGTGTGGGCACTGTAGTAAAACTCCATCTCTACAAAAAATAAAAATATTAGCTGGGCCTGGTGGGATGTGCCTGTAGTTCCAGCTACATGGGAGGCTGAGGCAGGATGATCACCTGAGCCCAAGGAGGCCAAGGCTGCAGTGAGCTATAAACATGGCACTACACTCCAGCCTGGATGATAGAGTGACTGTCTCAAAAACAAACAAACAAACAAACAAAACACCATAAATCTTTAACCCACCTTGAGTTAATTTTCATATATGTTGAAAGACAGGGGTCCAGTTTCGTTCTTCTGCATTTGGCTATCCAGCTATGCCAGTACCATTTATTGAATAGGGAGTCATTTCCCTATTGATTATTTTTGTCAACTTTGACAGAGATTCGATAGCTGTAGTGTACAGCTTTACTTCTGAGTTCTCTATGCTGTTTCATCGGTCTATGTGTCTTTTTTGGTACCAGTACCATGATGTTTTGGTGACTGTAGCCTTATAGTATAGTTTGAAGTCCAGTAATATGATGCCTCCACCTATGTTCTTTTTGCTTAGGATTGCTTTGGGTATTTGGGCTTTTATTGGCTCCATTTAAATTTCAGAATAGTTTTTTATATGTCTGTGAAAAATGATATTGGTAGTTTGATAGAAATGGCATTAAATCTGTAGATTGCTTTAGGCAGTATGGCCACTTTAACAATATTGACTGTTTGAATTCATGAGCATGGAATATTTTTCCATTTGTGTCATCTATAATTTTGTTTAGCAGTATTTCATAGTTCTCCTTGCAGAGGTCTTTCACTTATTTGGTTAGATGTATTCCAAGGTATTGTTTTATGTAGCTATTATAAATGGGATTGCATTCTTGATTTGGCTCGCAGTTTTAAAATTAATGATATGTAGAAACGCTACTAATTTTTTTTACATTGATTTTGTATCCTGAAATTTTATTGTAGTCCTGGGCTTTTCTGTGATAGGAGACTTTTTATTCAATCTCTTTTCTCATTATGGTTCAGTTCAGATTTTCTATTTCTTCAAGATTCACTCTCGTAAGTTGTATATATCTAGGAATCTATCAATTTCTTTTAGGTTATCCAGTTTGTTGGCATGTAGTCGTTCAAAGTAATGTCTTTGATTATTTTTATTTCTGTGGTATTTGTTGTCATGTCTCTCATTTCTGATTTTATTTATTTGAGGTTTCTTCTCTTTTTTCTTAGTCTAACTACGTTTATCAATTTTGTTTTTAATAAGCCAATTCTTAGTATAGTTTATATTTTCTATTTTTCTAGTCTCTATTTTATTTCTCCTCTAATCATTGTTATTTCTTTCCTTCTGTTCACCTTAGACACAGTTTATTTTTCTTTTTCTACTTCCTTGTAGTATAACATCAGATTTTTTTGTTTGAGATCTTTCTCTTTTTTTGATATAGGCATTTATTGCTGTAAATTTTCCTCTTAGAATTGCTTTTGCTACATCCTATAAATTTTTGTATATTGTGTTTCCATTTTCATTTAACTAAAGATGATTTTTAATTTCCCATTTGATTTCTTCTTTGACTCATTTGTTGTTCAGAAACAGGTTATTTAATTTCCACATATTCCTGAATTTTCAAAACTTTTCCAGTTATTTTATTCTAGTTTCATACCATTGTGGTCAGAGAAGTTACTTGATATGTTTCAGTCCTCTTAAATTTGTTCAGACTTGTTTTGTGGTCTAACATACAATTTATCATAGAGAATGTTACGTGTGTGCTTGAGAAGACTGTGAATTCTGTTGCTGTTGGATGAAATGCTCTGTATATGTCTGTTAAGTCTATTTGATCTAAAGTGCAGTGCAAGTCCAGTGTTTCCTTATTAATTTTTTATGTGGATGATCTGTTCATTATTGATAATAGGACTTGAAGTCCCCTATTATTATTATATTGTAATCTATCTCTTCCTTCAGATTTTTAAGTATTTGCTTTATATATTTAGGGGCTCCAATGTTGGGTGCATATAGATTTACAATTGTTATATTCTCTTGATGAATTGGCCCCTTTATTATTATATAATGACCTTTCCCTCTTTTTACAGATTTTTAAAAATTAAAGTCTGTTTTATCTGATATAAATATATCCCTGTTGTATTTTGGTTTCCATTTGCATGGAATATCTTTTTCCATCTCTTCACTTTCATTCTATTTGTGTTCTGAAAAGTGAAGTTAGTCTCTTCTAGGCTGTATATAGTTGGGTCTTTTTTTGTGGGGGGGGGTCTTATTTTTTTTAATCCATTCAATTACTCTTTTACTGGAGAATGTAATCCACTTACATTTGTCTTAGTTTACTTTATACTGCTATAACAGGATACCACAAACTGTGTAATTTATAATGAACTGAAATGTATTGGCTCATGGTTCTGGAGGCTGGGAAGTCCAAGGTCAAGGGATTGGCATCTGATAAAGGTCTAACACAGTAGAAGCCATCACATGGATGATAGACAGAGCAAGAGGATGCCAAACTCATCCTTTTATAAGGAACTCACTCCAGTGACAATGGCATTAATTCATTCTTGAAGACAGTGCCCTATGACTCAAATAACTCCCCATAGGTCCTACCTCCTAACACCTCCACATTGGAGGTCAAGTTTCCAACACATGAACTTCAGGCAGCACATTCAAACCATGGCAACAGTCAAAGTACTTATTGATAGATAATGGCTTACTAATGCCATCTTATAATTTGTTTTCTGGTTGTTTGTAAAGACTATATTTCTTTTTTCCTCTCTTGCTGTCTTACTTTGTGGTTTTGTGATTTTCTGTAATAGTATGCTCTGAATCCTTTCTATTTATGTTCGGGGATTCCCATGAAGTAAAACTGAAATGGACTTCTTGGAAAGCTTCTTTGAATGCTAGAGAAGCTGAATATTATTCACTTCTTACCTCTTTTAAAGACCACAAAAATTGGCATAACTAGCATCATTGTTTAAAATGTATTTAGATATAAAAAAGTGAAGAGAAAAAAAGAGTCAGATAATCAATATGTGAAAACTAATGACTAGGAATATTAAGGTTTGAACAATTTTTTTCAAAATATTTATTTACCTGGGTGTGGTGGTGCATGCCTGTAATTCCAGTTACTCGGGAGACTGAGGCAGGAGAATCACTTGAACACAGCAGGTGGAAGTTGCAGTGTGCTGAGATTGTACTGCTGCACTCCAGCCTGGGCGACAGAGTGAGTCTTCCTCTCAAAAAAAAAAAAATATATATGTACATATGCATATATGCATATTTATTTACTATATGTAACATACAACCATAAAATACACATGAATTTATGGATTTGCTTACATATAATTTTACACACATGTATATCTTACATCATTTTTATCATATTGTATATCAGGTTTTGTATAATACTTTTTTTCACTCACATTATATCATATGCATTTTTTCATGTCATTAAAATTCACAGAAAGTATAATTTTGTTGGCTACATATTATTGTGTCATATAACTTTTATTTATTTATATTGTGGTTAAAAACACATAACATGAAATTTACCCATTTAACCAATTTTTAAGTGTAGAGTATTGTTATCTGTATGCACACCATGGATCCAGTCAGCCTATTGGGCTTGCTCAGCTGGCTTTTGAAAGAGAGTTCAAGGCTTTCTTAGCATTAGTATTATTTTATTAATAGTTTTTGTCAGTTTATGTCAATCTGAATTATTAATACCGGTGGGGACCTTGAGATACTTAGAGGCTTAGATCACTTAAATTTATTTTGCATCAATAAAAATGAAATATTTTGTTTTTACAAACTAGCACCATTGTTTCACCTTTTTAAAATGTGATACATCCAAATGAAATCTATTTGTTTGTGTATGTGTGCTATCATTTGACCTACATCATACAGTGTCTGACACAAAGTAAGTAAAAAACCTTTCTTGAATGAACCTACAGTTATAAAGCCACTACCACAAACTACAAATTGTGTATTCTGAATTCATGAAAGACATACATTACTGCAAGCCTTGATTGGTAATGGTAGATAAAATTCTTAATAGATTCATTGATTTCCCATAAACAAATAATGAAGTTCATACTCTATAGTTCATTATACCTGTGCTGAAGGAGACTCTACCATACTTAACCTGTCAAGTGCTCTAACTGGATGTGAAGGAAGGAATTTCCCTTCCCATTTCAATTCCTTCAGACCACAAGCTGGCTAACTGATGGGGAAGGGGCACTCATGCATAGAAATAGGTCAAACTAGGCTGAATTTAAAATAACTGAATACGACTGAAAATCTATGGGATTTTCCTGAAGTATCATTCAGAGATTAGTCAGGGTGATTTGATAAAACAGAGTTGAAGCCATTTAGAAAAAAAAGTTTTATTTTTATACCCAGAAAAATTGCTTATTAAACTTGTTATGCATATTTTGCTGGCAGAAAGACTTTTAAAAACTTTTAGAGTCTATGGCCATACCACCCTGAGTGTACTCAATCACATCTGGAAAACTTTTAGAGACATTAAAGAGTTTAAGAACCTTAAAACCAAGAAAGAATTAATGTTACTTATGGACGTATGATACTTAAGAAGAAAATAATTTACAATATATGTAAATCACTTGATATTAACAACAGTGTAATGAATATGTAGTGTACTAAAATTGTTATATTGCTTCATTAAGTTTTATCATGCTAGAAATATCACTTCTGAATTGTTCTTAATAATTTATAGCAAAGACAGTAGGATATCTGAAGGATATCCCTCCTTCAGTTTGCTGCCTGACAAAACTTATACTTTTATTTCCAGACCAGCACAAATGCCACCTCTAGGAATGTTATAAATAATATATTTCTATATCACATTGTATTATAATTTTCTATTTATGTTTTTTCCATAACTAGATATGTGTTCTTCAAAAATCAGAAGATATTTTATTTGTTTTTGTATTTCCTACCTGGTGTAATGCCTGACTTGTAGTAGGCAGTTAATAAGTGACTGAGTTAATTAATGAATAAGTCACATATATAGTCATTCATTGCTTAACAATGGGATATAGTCTGAGAAATTTATTGTTAGGTGATTTCATAGTTGTGCAAACATCATAGACAAAAACCTCGATGGTCTATCCTACTATACACTTAGACTGTATGGTATAGCCTAATGCTCATAGGCTACAAACCTGTATAGAATATTTCTGTACTAGATACACAGGCAGTTGTAACACAATGGCAAGTATTTGTGCATCTAAATATGAAAAAGGTACAATTTTTAAAAGAAATAATAATCTTATTATCCACTATCATATATGCAATCTGTCACTGACCAAACATTGTTATGTGGGGCATGGCTGTATTTTTCATCATTAAAGAGTTGAAATCAAGTTTTGAATAACTAGCATAATTTGGGAAAGTCATTGATGTTCATGAGCATGAGGTGCTCAATGTACTAGGTTAGTATGACCTTTTTAAATAAAGTTACAGGAGATTTACTGACAGAGCCGATAATTGACTTTATTGCTGACTCTAACATAGGTATTAAAAGTTATGAAAAACATCTGAACTGATGGCTTTTTAAAGAACACTCTGTTTACTTCAGGCTGTGATGCATTTATTACTGTGAAGTCAAAGAACAGTTCTAAGAGATCTTAATTTCCCAGTAACATGATAGTGAGCTGGATGGTGGAATATGACCTAAGGCTTACAATTCTACACGAGTGTTTAACTTCCTCAGGTAACTCATTAACTGTTTGTCTTACTAACGCAAAGTGCAGGATGATTCTGAAATAACGAAGTAGACTAATAAATGCTTTTACAACAGGGAAATTTTTCATACTTTTATGCTGTTATTAAAATAGATACTCTACTGTAGATGAGTTGTCTTAATTCACTGAGATACTGCCTCAAATTTTTTGCTTGGTGTGTTTCTTTCTCAGCTTCAAATGTGGTGTGGACAGAGTTGCAAAGCCCTCATTTTAACTTTGCAAGCTTTCATTCATTATTTCTCAAAACAATGGAATTTTCTACTTAGCACATACCCAAATGCATGCAAGGAAATATTCTTCTAAGAAGTAAATATGGTAATGTAGTGATTAATTTTTAAGAAGATTCTACTTAAAAAGTAAACAATATTGTTTTGTTTATAATCTTATATGGAGTGGTATACCTGTTAAATTCTAGAGTGACATTGGTACTAATTTGGTTTCTATCCTAGTTTTACAAGCCTGGCTACAGGATTTTGGTATCTGTAGACTTGAGTAAAGTATCTGATATAAAGATAAAATTTCTTCAAGTGAAGATGAAATATTTTCGGAAGTAGTTCTAAGTGAAAACTAAGTTTAGCAACAATCTAGACATTTATGTCTGCCTTGTTCATCTTTTGTTTCCTAGCACGTAAATGACTCTACCAAAAAAGAACCTGAACTAGTTGTCTTACAATTAAAGAGTACTTAAACTGAACTGCAATTAATGGATTTTCTTCTTTTTTTTAACATAATGGGTTTATATTTAATATACTACTTCTCATCAGGAGGATGTTACTCAGTTAATATAAAGTTTCTTTAACATTAAATCTCTTTCCCATGTCAAAAACTAAATCTTTTCTGATTTCAGTATTGGAAATACTGAATACATTTTTCTAAAATTTTTTCCCCCCAGAGATAAAAAGTCTCCCTTTTCGGCTACTTTATATCTAAATACAATAGTAACTTGGAAGATAACAAGACAAAAATCTAATGAAAATATGGAGAAAAGATTGCAATGATTCAGAAGACAGTGATTACAAGTGAACAGTGGTTATTTCCTAGAATTCTAGGCAAGAACTTCCTTCTATTTCATGTCCTTTGATAATCCCAAAACTATGAAATATTATGAAAATTTTAGTCATCTTACTTCTTTGATCTTCCTTTTGACCAGTAAAATACAAATCAAAGGCTGCATTTTTCAGTGCATTATTTGATGCAAAGAAAACTTTTCTTTTTCGATATATACACATATATCTGTTTGTTCCCATTTCACGAAAACAAGAAAGAATGTAAAACTCCCCTATTTATTGATTCTTGAAAACTGTCAGACACCAAAGCTCAGGTTTAGCCTCAGTAGCACAGAGGTTTTCAGGCTGAAGCTAGATTCGGTAGGCCTTTCAAAGTCACATCTGTCGATAGCTTTCTAGAGCAAATATCCGCAAGTAAACACAAATGCCTGTAATGCTGAGAACCACACCTAACAAGAGAGCAATTATATTACGGGCTTCTTCTGCTTCAACAACAGGCAGCACTAAAACAGTGACATGAGAACCAAGGACAACTATGTTAAAACTGAGGTCATGCTGTTGGAATCTTGAGGGCTGAAGGTTCCAAAGAAATGGTATATGTAGAGTTCTATCTGGCTTGAAATTTTCCCTTTCTGGAACTCCGGATGCTGAGACTAAGAGGTTCCATGTGACGCTGCCTTCCTGGAAGCAGTTATTACAGGAATCAAAGCATTTTCTTTCTTTTTGATACATAATTATCTTTTCCATACACAGATGATAAGAATACAGAACAATGTTATTTCTCTTATTTAGTAACGATTGTAATTTAAAACAAATCCTTAGGTTGCACTAAAAGAAACATCTCGATCAAGAAAAGTAATAGTTCCACTGGATTCAGTTCAAATCAATGATTTATAGAATTGTTATCAATTAAATTATTATTTTTATTTTATTTTATTTTATTTTATTTTTGAAAGAGAGAAAGAAAGAGAAGAGATTTTAGAAAAAGAGAAAAGGAGAAAGAAAGAAACAGCAAAAGAAAGAAAAAAAGAAAAAGAAAGAGAGAAAGAAAGAGGAAGAGAAAGAGGGAGAGAGAATGGGATTCTTGTTTTATTGCCCAGGCTAGAATACAGTCTAAAAATGGGTATTAAAAACCTCTTTTATGCCAATAATTGTGTTTAACAATGGAGACAGGAAGGAATTGGGGATGAAAATAACAAATAAGCAGCCAACCAATATTTTATTTAAACCTGTGAAATGCTATGCAATTGCTGGGGAGTGATTTACTTCCAGTTATGTGGTCACTTTTAAAATAGGTATAATGTGATACTGAGAAAAATGTATGTTTTGTGGATTTGTGGGA
>PVKP010009723.1:0-67203 GCA_004027715.1 Plecturocebus donacophilus
CCAAGAAATATGGGACTATGTGAAAAGACCTAATCTACGTTTGATAGGTGTACCTGAATGTGACGAAGAGAATGAATCCAAGCTGGAAAATACTCTTCAGGATATTATCCAGGAAAACTTCCCCAACCTAGCAAGGCAGACCAATATTCAAGTCCAGGAAATACAGAGAACACCACAAAGATATTCCTCAAGAAGAGCAGCCCCAAGACACATAATCGTCAGATTCACCAGGGTTGAAATGAAGGAGAAAATGCTAAGGGCAGCCAGAGAGAAGGGTCGAGTTACCCACAGGGGGAGGCCCATCAGACTCATACCAGATCTCTCAGCAGAAACCCTACAAGCCAGAAGAGAGTGGGGGCCAACATTCAACATCCTTAAAGAAAAGAAATTTCAACCTAGAATTTCATATCCGGCCAAACTAAGCTTCATAAGTGAAGGAAAAATAAAATTTTTTGCAAACAAGCAAGTACTCAGAGATTACATCACCACCAGGCCTGCTTTACAAGAGCTTCTGAAAGAAGCACTACACATAGACGGGAACAACCAGTATCAGCCATTCCACAAACATACCAAAAGGTAAAGAGCATCACCGTAATGAAGAATCTACATCAACTAATGGGCAAAACAGCCAGCTTGCATTACCAGAAGCTGCAATTTTCGTCTCTGATAAAACAGACTTTAAGAAAACAAAGACCATAAGAAACAAAGAGGGACATTACATGGTGGTGAAAGGATCAATGCAACAAGAAGAGCTAACGATCCTAAATATATATGCACCCATTATAGGAGCACCCAGATACATAGGGCAAATACTTAATGACTTACAAAGAGACTTAGACTCCCACACAATAATAGTGGGAGACTTTAACATTACACTGTCAATATTAAACAGATCAACAAGATAGAAAATTAACAAGGATATCGAGGACTTGAACTCAGACCTGGAACAAGTAAACTTAACAAATACTTACAGAACTCTCATCCCCAAATCCACAAAACACACATTTTTCTCAGTATCACATTATACCTATTTTAAAAGTGACCACATAATAGGAAGTAAATCACTCCTCAGCAATTGCATAGCATTTCACAGGTTTAAATAAAATATTGGTTGGTTGCTTATTTGTGTTATTTTCATCCCCTATTCCTTCCTGTCTCCATTGTTAAGCACAGTTATTGGCATAAAAGAGGTTTTTAATACTCATTTTTAGACTGCATTCTAGCCTGGGCAATAAAACAAGAATCCTACTCTCTCTCCCTCTTTCTCTTCCTCTTTCTCTCTTTCATTCTTTTTTTTTTCTTTCTTTTGCTCTTTCTTTCTCCTTTTCTCTCTTTTTCTTTCTTTCAAAAAAAAAAAAAAACAACAAAAAGAAGAGTATTAGAGGAAAAACACCAAAGTATTAAATGACTCCAAAGATCTGATGAACATGTGTACTCGCTGAAACCCTGGCTGCACTGGAAGCCCTGTTATGGTCTGGGGAATTGGATGGGATCTTTCTAATTCATGTTCAGTATAATTTCTCCATCTAGTTACCTGCTGAGCACAAACATAAAGCAGTGTTGGGTTATACTAAGTCCTACCTGAAAGTGGTGCAGGAAACCCCAAAATTACAAACATGGTTCTTTTAGAGTCCCTTAAGTGAAAGTCAAAGTCCTCTCTGGAGCCCACTGACAATTCAGGTGGACTCTGAAGGGGACAGAGAAGTGGTATGGCAACTAGAAATGAGAAACTTCTCTTCATTATTGCACCCTACTGCATAGACATTTTTACTGTAAAAGATCAGATAGTAAATACTTTAGGCTTTGTGGGCACATCCAGTCTCTGTCTCATACTCTTTGCTTTTGGGATTTTTTTTTTAAAACAATGCTTTAAAAACATTTTTAGTTTGTGGGCCTTATAAAAACAGGCTAAAGGCCTTCGTTAGCAAACCTTGGCTTAGAGCAGGCTCATGATAGCTAGAAAACAATAGATAAGTGACGTTTTACTTAATCATTTGAAGACATTTGGGTTTTTCTTCACACCTCTTCCCACCATAGAGTCTGATTCACTGGCCTCTTGTAGTTAGCTGATTTGTTTGAGTGCTCTCCAGGAATTCAGGCTTCTGTGCCCTGCTTTCTGCTCAACATACCCTGAGGCCTCAGGACCTGAAGTGATTGATTGATGTGCAAGAAGCAAATGGCCTCTTGTCTTCCACTGACTGTAATAAAACCATCAGCATTAATAAGAAAACAAACTCCCCACTGAGAAGCAGAAGGAATGGGCCTGCCTCTAGGATGGTATGATTTTGCCTTCCCCAAACAGTCATGGCTTATACTTCCAATTAGCTCCAGCCCTCATGGCATCCTGTCCAGCATCTCTTGGGGAGATGTCTGGCCATGTCAGTTGTTCTATTAGTAACACGTCAGGGGAGATGTCACACATGTTGGCTGTTATATTAGTAACTCACCTCCTGGTATCAATACAACAGACCTGGTGTTTGCTTTGTGACTCATAGATATAGTTTCCAAGGAACTGCAGCACATAGCACCAACAATGCCCAGTCTGTTCCAGGTACAGACCCTTTCAGGGGTGTCTGGCTTAAAGCAGAAAGGAAAAAAGGAAATAATCTGAGAAAGGATTTTTTTAAATAAACTAACAAAAAACTCAATATAGATGGATCTCAATTGCAAACCCAAATCTCCATTCCAACATCATAAAATGCAGATACAACTATTACAATGATATAGATGGATACATACTATGTATAATATATACATAGACACAATGGAATGAATTAGACTCTAACATATATGCAAAGACAAAAACATGTTGTGTGTCTGTGACCCCGAACAGTGGTAGTATTTTATTCCAGAAGCATTATTAAAGAAGTTGATTAGCATCTACATAAAGATAGTTAGGTTCTGACTATAGGGGAAATAAACTTCTGATGTGTATTCCTCATGCTGGGGGAAAGAAGAAAAATTGCTTAGGCACTTTGTCATCTCCTCATTTCCTTCTTACTCTCCAACTCTGCTTACCACGCAAACTACTATGGGTTTATAGTGGACAACCTGCCAACAAACAGAAAAAAAAAGACATGTCAATCATTCGAGTGTGAATTTTTGTCACGTGAGCCCAGAAGAAAGCCATTCTCTTCCTAGCAGATAAAGTTGTTCCCTGGCTATATACATGGATATTTCCCTGTGTGCTGTGAAATCCACACACAGTAAGTTTGCAATTGTGTTTTCCAGAAAGGTATAAGGTAAAAAATAAAATCCCACTTCTCAGCTATTGTATTGCTGGCTTGTTTTATGTGCAGAATATTCTATTTAAGTAGGGCATTTGCAGAAAACTTTGTGTAAATTGAAAAATTCTCACTAGAATTTCTACATCAATGTAAATCTCATGTTGCCTGAAGATTTAAACATACCCAAGAACTACTATTGAACTACGCAAGTTTAAAACTGTCTACAAAGAAATATAATTGACCAATAAGGTAGGAATATACAACAGTACAAACAATGTAAAGTAAATTGCCTTTTAAATTATATGCACTTTCATAACTAAAAACGTTGTACTACATATAAGGGATTTTACAAGTCATAGCATTTTAACTGCTGTTTATTAATATGTCTTCCTATCTGTTTCATCTCCTTCTAAAATCCCACAACCCAATGTCCTGCAAATGCTAAGACAGGATAGATTTTGAGTTATAAAGCTGGGCTCTGCCTCGCACATCTGCCTTCTTAGATTGCCAAAATAAATGAACAGCATCTTTTTGTGGGACTTAACTGTCAGAACTGCTCTACTCTCATGTCTGCAAGTTTGATTGGTAACAGAAGCAACCCAAGGAAAAATATGTGATGCCTGCACCCTGCTAATTGTGCTGTCTGTGCATTTGTTATTTCAGATATAGCTTTTCATAGTAACCATTGAATATGCAAAATAAATTTAAGGGTGCCAGAGTTAATTAACACCAGCTCTATTTGATGGACAAGTTTTGTAAACAATCAGGATTCTAACTTCTCTAGACTTGAATTTGAGAGCCTAGTCATTTTTATCCCTTTATGGAGTTAGAAATTTTGAATAAAGTATAAATAGACAGATGAGTTCAGGTCACATTTATTTGTCCAAAGATGGAACACAATTGGTAAAGATGCCTGCACATCTATATGCTACTGAATGTAGAAGGATTTTCACTTTTTTTTTTTCTTTTGAGACAGGGTCTCGCTCTGTTGCCCAGGCTGGAGTGTAGTGATACATCACGGCTCACTGCAGGCTTGAATTCCTGGGCTCAAATGATCCTCCCACTTCAGCCTCCTGAGTATCTGGGGCTAGAGTCCTGCACCACCACATCCAGCTAATTTTTTTTTTTAAATTTTTCATGGAGATAGGGTCTACCTATGCTGCTCAGGCTGGTCTTGAACTCCTGGGCTCAAGTGGTCCTCCTTCTTTGACTTCCCGAAGTGCTGGGATTGCAGGGATGAGGCTTAACGGTTAGCAGTAATATTTCATTTAAATTTGGAGAAGTGTTCCCTTCATGGAAAGGCAATAATAAAGTTTAGTTCTTTGGCAAGCTCTTCAGCACTCCTAGGTTGTAACTGACTTTTGTTAAATTTTCTTCCACACATGTCTTCAACAGTAACTACCACTTTGTTGTCCTCGAAGTGACCAGGCTGTTAGCTGGATGCAACATAAGAAAGTTTAATTTTTTTCCATGTTATACACAGTGCCCTAAAGATATTCAGCATCACTGCATCTTGCCAATTCCAAATATTGTTCACATTCCCCTCAAGTTACTTATGACCAGCTCCACACACATTATCCTTCCCACACAAATTCATCCATATTGCCACAAAAATACTCATCTCACATTTGATACCTAGCAATGGAGACTCAACACTCAGAAGTTACAAAACCAGGCAGGTGCTCCTCTCCTAGATGACAGTAGACTCCAGGAGTTTTTCCATTTTCTAGGGGTTGAATGTCAGGTTGTGAAACTTCCTTTGGCCACGTGCCTCCTGGCCCTTCATTACTCATTCGCACCTCCACCAGAGCCTGTGTAAGAGAACTAAGTGAAGTTAAAATTCACATCTCCAATCTTGGTTATTCTTAGATACTGGCTGGTAAAGGAGTTGGCCATGAAGAATGCTGAAATATCTCAATTATTAAAAAATATGTCATCTATGGATTGCAGGTGTTCAGGTTATGACTACAAAAGAGCAACTTATTGTTACAACCTAGGAGGAATGTTGAAGAGTCAGAATTCAAAGAAAATTAATCAAGAACCAGAATGTGGAGGAAGTTGAAAACTGTGTTACTGCATCTAGAAAAGAAAAGGCTCAATGCTGTTTCTTGATCTGTAATATTAAGGAGTCATATTGGATGACAGCTGCAGTTTCCTCCAGTTGTAACTTTCTGTACTCTAAATGGCTAAATATATGATTGATGATTATTTGTTCTGGCATGGAGTGGTAATTAGGAGAAAAGAACCTGGATGTCAAGGACAGGACTATCTTACTTTTTTCCTCTGCCAGGAAACTGCTCTTTCTAAGGTTGCGAAAAGTATCCCAGCAGTCACTGTGATTCCATCAACCTCTATTTAGAGGAGCACCTACTATATACCAGGCACTATTTCAGGAGTCTGGGATATAAAGATGAATAAGATTCAGGCTCTGCCACCTAGGATCTCAGAATCTGGCAAGGGAAATACACATAAAACCCATCCCAGTAAGAGCGCTACTTGAAATGATGTGTGAGATGCTATGAGTTGCATGAGAGAGCAATTAACTATTAGAGGGATCCGAAACGGTTTCTCCTGACATTTTTGTTAGGTCTTAAGGAATAACGTCAGGGTGTTTCAGGCAGAGAAAAGGAAGAAAGGGCATTCCTGGAGAAAGTGATGAGTGAGGAACAGCAGAAAGAGGGGCAGCTTGTGTGGCTGCCATGGAGTGAGAAGGTGAGGAGAGCAAAGTGACCAGAAGGTGAGGAGAGAAAAGTGAAATGTTGTTTTCAAGAGTTTAAAGCATCTTTTATAGCTCACTAATTAACTTTATGTCATCTTTAAAGCCATGGATCTCAACTGGTGGTAAGCAGTCATTGCAAGGCATTCACCTATCCACCAATCATTGTCTACAGATTGAATACATGTTATCTTTCCAAATATATATTAGTATTTGTTCAATGTATGTAAATTCCATGCTTATTAATCATAAAAAAAATTTAAAATTGTTGCTGAATTCAGAGTAGCTTTTGGTTTACCTAATTTCTCAATTAGTAGATATGTGGGCATCCACAATGTTTTTTGACATAAAAAAAAAAAAAAACACAATGAACCATTGTTTTGGGTAATAGCAAATGGTTACACATTTTAAAACAGAAATGTAAGATTATCAGATTGTTATTTTAGAATCATCACTCTAAACAGATGTTGGCGATGGCTCTGAGGGGAGTGAACAGAAAAGCAAGGATGTTGGTTAGAGAGCGATCAATGTGAACAATGATTAGCACCTCTGACAGTGAAGGGGAGTGAGAAAGGAGACAACCAACACATTGCATGTAGACAGTAAAAATAAAGAGTTTCAACATATTTAACATGAAAGAGAGAGAAGAAAGTGGGAGTGAGGACCATCCCCAGGTTTCAAGTTTGGACTGTAAAATGGGAATGGAAATAGGATATATAGGAAGTAGGATTGTTGGAAAAGAAAAAAAAATGGATTTGAGATATATTCACATAGGGTTCCTGAGGGACAGAGAATATGAGTCCTTAGTAAGAGATGGGAAATGTGAGTTGGAACCCCAGGAAAGAGGCAGAGGCCACAGATAAAGATACACTGGAGTAACAGTTGTGATCTCTGGCATATACATGGAAGATGCATAAATCTCTTTTTGAAACAGCTAGTGCCTTTATTTTGCTCCCTTTTCATCATCCCCTTTTCCATTCTACTACCTAGCATTCTAATAGTTGCTCTGGATCCTGATAATGAGTGCCACACCCTAGGGATATGGAGCAGAAGCCTGGGGAGAGCCTGGGTTCCAAGAACTTTATGGAACAGAACTGTCATCCTAACATTGGATGTCTTTGGACTCTTTTTTGAGAAAGAAAGAAATGTCTCTTTTGTAAGTTGCTGTAATTTTTTCTTTATTTAATGCATTGAACCAAATCCTAATTAATTCATAGTGTGTGCTAGGAATTATATTTTTCATGTACCATATGTTCTCAGAATCAAGGAATCAGAGAGTTAAGAGATAAGAGTGTAACATTTCAGCATTCTAGAAAACTGAACTAGAAAGTATACTGATATGGTTTGGCTCTGTGTCCCCACCCAAATCTTATCTCTAATTGTAATTCCCATCATCTCCATGTGTTGAGGGAAGAGCCTAGTGGGAGGTGATTGGATCATCGGGGTGATTTCACCCATGCTGTTCTCCTGACAGTGAGTGAGTTCTCATCAGAACGGATGGTTTTTTAAGAGTTTAATAGTTCCTCCTTCACATGCTCTCCCTTGCCTGCTGCCACATAAGATGTCCCTGCTTTTCCTTCCACCATGATTGTAAATTTCCTGAGCCCTCTCCAGCCATATGGAACTGTGAGTCAATTAAACCTCTTTCCTTTATAAATTTTCCATTCTCAGGTATTTCTTTATAGGAATGTGAGAACAGACTAATACATATACATAACATCTTTATTCTTGAGAAGGGGAATCCACCTGCTGAAGAAGACAGTGAAAGGGGACAAGGCAATCACCACCCAGCCTGTTGGCCAATACCAGATCTGGATCTATCCCTTTCTATTTCAGAATAACTGAAAAGATAAAATAAAATAACTATTTATATAAAGTTTTAAACCAGGCAAAACTAATAGATGGTGACAGAAGTCAAGATATAGTAATTACTTTAGGAGTGGTAACTGGGAGAGGGTGTGAGGTGAGCTTCTCTCATGCTCTCATTGTACTCTTTCATGATTTGGGTGGTAGTTACAGTTTGAGAAAATTCATGGACCAGTCCATTTATATGTTATATAATTTATATATGTAAGTTATTAATCAACAAAGCATTTATAAAAATAAATATAAAATAAAGAATGAGAGAAAACTTCTGGCTGAAACAGACATCCAAAAGCTATGAATATTTGATAAAGCTATTTGGCATCATCAATAAGACATATGGGGATATGTACTTTATGAAGCAGGATCAGAAAACTATGAGTAGCAAATAGGCTGAGATGAAAAGAAAGCTGCTTGAGATTTAAAAAAATTTTTAAATAAAAAATGTAACAGCAGAAGTGACATATGCATCACAGCCCCAAAAGTGTACAATTGACATTCTTGATAACAGAGTGGGGGCAGAGCAAGATGGCAGAATAGAAGACTGCCACTGATCATCCCCCCATAGGAACTCTATACACAAAAAAATTACCTTCACTAGAACCAAAAATCAGTTGAGCACTTGCAGTACCTGGTTTTAACTTCATATCACTGTAAGAGACACTGAAGAGGGTTGGAAAGACAGTCTCCAATCACTAACACCACCCCTCCCATATCCCCTGCCTCCAACAGTGGCAGCGTTGCATGGAGAGAGACTCTGTGCACTTCGGAGAGGGAAATGCAGTGGATTGTGAAGCTTTGCACTGAACTTAGTGCTTCCCTATCATGGTAGAAAGCAAAACTGGGCTTAACTCAGCTAATACCTGCTCATGGAGGAAGTATTCAGACTAGGCCAAGTCAGAGGAGAGTTGCCCATCCCAGTAGTCAGAATGTCAGTTCTGGCAAGCCTCACCACTGTAGGCTGCAGTGCTCAGGGGCCCTAAGTAAATTTGAAAGGCACTCGAGGCTACAAGGACTATAAGTCCTAGTGCTGAGCTGGGTTGAGAGTCAGTGGAGTTGGGAGGCATGAGACTTACTGAGACACCAGCTGGAGAAGCTGAGGGAGTTTTTGCACCACTCCTCATCCAACACCATGCAATACAGCTAGCAGCTCCAAAAGAGATGCATTGCTTTCACTTGAGGAGAGGAGAGGGAAGAGTAAAGAGGACTTTTGACTTATATCTTAGATACCAGCTCAGCCGCAGTAGGATAAGGCAACAGTTGGAATCCTGAGGCCCTTATTCCAGGCCCTAGCTCCTGGACCTGGAATAAACCTCTGCCCTAAACCAGAGGGAACCTGTTGCCTTGAAGGGAAGGACAAAGTTTTGGTAGGAGCCATCACCTACTGACTAAAGAGCTCTTGGGCCTGAATGATAAGCAGCAATACCAGGGTAGTATGAGATGTGCTGTCTTCTGGTACCAGCTCAGTCACAGTAGGAAAGAGTACCAGGCAGGCTCTTTGGGTCCCTAATCCCAGATCTTGGCTATTGGATGGCATTTCTAGACCTTAGCCCACTGCACTGAAGGGTGAGTTCTGGGCCAGGCAGCATTCACAAGCTGGCTGAAGAGTTCTTGGGCCTTAAGGGAGCATCAGTGGTTAGCTGGCAGTACACTTAGTGGGCCTGGGGTGGTAATGGCCTGGGGTGAGGCTCCTCTGCCTGTGCAAAGGAGAGGGAAGAGTGAGAAGGACTGTGTCTTGTGGTTTGAGGGCCAGCTCAGCCACAGCAGAATAGAACACCAGGTAGATTTCTAAGGTTTTTCACTCCAGTCTCTAGCTCCTGGATGGCATCTCTGGACCTGCCTGGGATCTAGGGGAACTTGACACCCTGAAGGGAAGGACATACGTCTGTCTGGCTTCAACACCTGCTGATTGTAGAGCCCCAGAGCCTTGAACAAATATAGGCAATAGCAGGTAGTGGTTACAGCAGGCCTTAGGCAAGACCCATGCTGTGCTGGCTTCAGATCTGATACAGCACAATCCCAGTGGTGGCCACAGGGTGCTTGTATCACCCCACCCCCCAGTTCCAAGCAGCTCAGCACAGAAAGATTCCAATTGCTTGGAAGAAAGTAAGGGAAAAGAACAAGAGTATCTGCCTGATAATCCAGAGAACTCTTCCAGATCTTATCCAAGACCACCAAGACGGTACCTCTGAATCTGCAAGAACCATAGCATTACTGGTCATGGAGTGTCCCCTAATGCAGTTATGGCTTAGATCACAGTGGCCAATTCCTTTCAAATAACTGGAAAGCCTTTCCAAGGAAAGGGGGACAGGTACAAACAAGCCCAGACTGCGAAGACTACAGTACATACCTAACTCCTCAATGCTCAGGCACCAGTGAACATCAACAGGCATCAACACCATTCAGGAAAACATGACCTCACCAAACAAACTAAATAAGGAACCAGGGGCCAATCTTGGAGAAACAGAAATATGTGACCTGTCAGAGAAAGGGGAATCTTTATACACTGTTGGTAGGAATGTAAATTAGTACAACCACTATAGAGAACAGTTTGGAGGTTCCTCAAAAAACTAAAAATACAGCTACCATATGATCCAGCCATCATTCTGCTGGGTATATACCCAAAAGAAAGGAAATTATGTTATTGAAGAGATAGCTACCCTTCCATTTTTATTGCAGTATCACCCACAGTAGCCAGGTTGGAAGCAACCTAAGTGTCTATTAACAGATGAATGGATAAAGGAAATGAGGTACATATACACAATGGAGTACTACTCAGTCATAAAAAAGAATGAGACCCTGTCATTTGCAACAACATGGTTGGAAATGGAGCTCATTATGTTAAGCGAAATAAGCCAGGCACAGAAAGGAAAACTTCACATGATCTCAGTTATTTGTAGGAGCTAAAAACTAAAATAATTGAATTCATGGAGATAGAGACTAGGAGGATGTTCATCAGAGGCTGGAAAGGATAGTCAAGGGTTGGAGGGATTTGAGGATGGTTAATGGTACAAAAAGTAGTTAGAAAAAATAAATAAGTATTTTCTAGCACAATAGGGTGACTACAGTCAAAACTAATTTAATTGTACACTTAAAAGTAACTAAAAGAGGATAATTGGATTGTGTATAACACAAAGGAGAAATTCTGGAGGTGATGGATGCCCCATTTACCCTAATGTGATTATTACACATTGCATGCTTGTATCAAAATATCTCATGTAACCCATAAATATATACACTCAGTATGTTTCCACAAAAATTAAAAATAAAAAATTAATTTAAAAAATAAAAATAAGAAAATAGAATGAAAGGTATAGAAAATAAGGTTGTAATTTTTTTTTCAGTTTTGAGAAGGCAAACTAACTAGAAAAAAATTTAATTCCTCACCTTATGCCATTTCCCAAAACTCCTTCTAAATATATGTTACACTGATAACATTTAATGATTGATATAAGGGAAGAACCTGGGATCCAGTCTCAAAACTAGTCATGCTAGTCATGTTCCTGAAAATTAATCCAGAATAACTGTACAAAACAGACAAATATATATCAGAAAAAACTTTCCTGAATTTAAGAGTGACTTAAATTTGAAGATTAAAAAAGTCTCATTTTTTTCCGGGTAAAATCAATATAAAGAAACAAACAAACAAAATATCCTGGCAAAATGTTAAAATATATATTTAAAAAAGACTAAATAATTAAGTTTGTTGAAAAAAGAGAGAGAGACAAGACCATTATTCGGGAGTAAAAAGTAGATTTATCACAGAAAAAAAATTCATGCTCTTATCACAGAACAGAAGGACATTCTATGATGTGCAAAGGCTTAAATTCTTCATTCATTCATTTATTCAGGAAATATTTATTGAGTACTGACTATAAGATACATTTTTGAAAATAATTACTTGAAGGCATATATCAGTTATCTGATTGATATAAGAAAATAAGAACTCAAAAACAGGAGAAAGTTACATGTAAAAAGGACCACTGATGAGAACAAAAATCAGTTTATCAGAGTTAAGATTAAATCACAGTTACAAACATGAATACAAAACTATATGCAAAATCAAATTGAAATGGTTAAAAATTAAAGCTGGGACAATGATCTTAGGCAAATGCAGCCACCAAATCCAGGGGTCACAATATTAATTTCAAACACAGTGGAGTCAAAACAAACAAACACTACAATGGACCAGGAGAATCATACTCTCTTATAGTTATCAACAATCCTCAACTGTTACACACTAAATAACACAGCATTGAAATATTTAAGATAGAAACTCTTAAAAACTCTGAAGAGAAATTAACAGGCATACAATGGTAAGCTTTTTGATAAATCAGGTACACTTTTAAAATAATGTGATAAATTTCAGGATTAAATAATTGCATTGCAAATGAAATCATTAAAAAACCTAGGGAGAGCCAGGGTCAGTAGTATGTGCCATTTATCCCAGTTTCTTGGGAGGCTGAGGCAAAAGGATGGCTTGTGGCCAGGAGTTTGAGGCTGTAGTGTTCTATGATCATGCCTGTGAATAGCTACTGCACTCCAGCCTGAACAACATAGTAAGGCCCTGTCTGTAAAAACAAGGGAGGCAAGGGGGAAAATATAGGTGGGGAATTAACTATTCTGGGAATAGGCAGACTTAAAACAATGGAATAGACAACAAAGGGAAAGAATGACAGATTCATCTATATTGTTTCAATATGAGTAAATCAAAAGAATAAACAAAATTAAAAGGTTAATGGCATACTAGAAAAACTACAACAAATAGGAAAGAGAAAAAAACTAAATATATAAAGTTTCCTTATAAATAAACATCAAAAGCTCTAACATTCCATCCTAGTGCCGTTCAGTTGAACTTTCCACTATGGTGGGAATGTTCTGAATTTGCACTGTCCAATATGGTAGCCACTACTCACAAGAGCACTTGAAATGTAGCTAGCGCCAATATTGAAATGATAATAATTTAGATATATTTAGTTAAATTAATCTTATTATTAAGATTGTTATTACTAAAATAATTTTATTATTAAATTTTGTTTTACCTGTTTGTTTTTTCATTTGTTTAATGTGGCCACAAGAAAATTTAAAATTACATACATGGTTTACATTAGGTCTCTACTCAGTACTGTTCTAGAATAATGATTAAGGAAACAATGAGAAAATTCACAAAAGAAGAAATAAAAGAAGCCAATAAACTATGAAAAAAGTTCCACCTCACTTATAATCCAAGAAATACAAACCAAAACAAAATACTATGTTTACTCTATCAAATAGACACATTTAAAAAAAAAAATACTCGTTGGCAAGTATTCCATAAAATGGGCACTCTCATATACTGCTGGTGGGAATATAAATTGATTCAACCTTTCTGGAAAGCCATTTGGCAGTATGAATCAAGAGCCTTAAAAACGCTTATATTCTTTGACCTAGTGTCTCTGTTTCTAGGAATTCAGCCTAAAGAAATAATTTTTTAATGTGGTTAAAGGTTTATATATAATGACATTCATCACAGTGCTATTTCTAATAGTGAAAGATTGGAAACAACCTCAAAAGCCAATAATAGATAAATTGTTAAATTATGGTACTTCTACATTGTTAATAGTCCATAGCCTTAAGAAGTTTTTTTCTAATATTACCTAGTTGTGACAAAAATGATCACATCAAAGAGTGAAAAAAGCAGAGCTTATTATATAGTATAATCATACAGAATATTATAAGTATATATATAAAATGCATATATAAACACTATTTCATAAAATTAGGATCATAATTTCATATTTTCTAGCACATGTCATAGAGTTAGGATCAAGCTTAAGTAATACAAAAAAGGTTATAAGCAGTTATCTCTGGGTGGTGGGACTTTTAATTTTCATCTTCATACTTTTCTGGGCTTTTTTGTTTCCCCAAAGTACTTATGAGTACATTTTTCCTACAAAAATCAGAGAAGTATTAATACTTTTGTTAAAGTATTTAATGCTGCATCAATCCTTACCTTCTCTCTTAGGTTTCAGGTCCTCTATAAACTGGGTCCCTTTTCCCTTCCAAACTTATTTCCCACTGCTCCACATTAGTCATGTCCCAGTTCTCTCTATGAGATATCCGTCCTCACCTGCTTTCCCTAATGTGGTGCCGTCTGACTTCCCACTGAGCACCAGGCATTGTCGCAACGGAAACATTCACAGACACTTCCATTTATCCTACCTAACAATTCTGAAAGGTAGGGATTATTATCTGCACTTTAGAGAGGAGGGCAAGGAAATGGTGTTTGTTCCACTAAACAACAATTTTCCACCCACCCTTTCTCTAACTTTCTCCTATACAAATGTTTTTGGCTCAGCTCTGCCATTTTCTTGCAGGGTAACCTTGGTCAAGCTCCTTAACTTTTTTAAGGCTGAGTTGTCTTGTGTAAATGGGGGAAACAATGGTACAAATATTATGGAGCTGTGTGAAGATGAACAGAAATCATCTGCCAAGTCTGTATGGCACACACAGTGCCTGGACTGCTATATTATCACTACCACATCAGGTCCCTCCTTGCCTTCCATCCCCTCAGACCCAGGCCCTCCTGGTACTTGGTACTTGGTTGTTTTGTGTATATTAGCTTCAAATCCTGAACTTAACAAGCTTCCAACAGTTAGAGACAGAGCCTTCTTTTCCTTCTCCATCTCCCACCACATTGAGTGCTACAAAATGTTCTGTCTGGAATCAATAAATATCTAATTGTTTGAATAATCAGTAGCATTGTTTCTTATGCCAACCCCTGGACAAACTTTTGCAAAAATTCTCTTACAGAGTGAGCAGCCAACCATGTGGATTTGATAGGGGTCTCCCAGATATGTCCTTACTTGCCAGCCAAAGACGGAGAAGAGGCCTGTCTACTTTACTCAAGCAAACCTAAACAGCCTGCATGTGGTCGTGAGCTGGATATCCACACTGCATTCCTTAGTAGGCTCCCGACAAATATGAGTTTTCTAGCTAACTGCTTTCCTTGCTTTCCTGTCCTAAGCCCAAACATCACTTGCTATATTTCAGTGAGATAGAGCATCTCCATAAGGAAACTTAGATAAGGCATTTCTGACAAAATCCTTCTCCGTAAGGAATAAGGGATTTCCACAAGGAAACTTTTATAAGAGATTTCATGAGAAATGCCAAACCTGCCTTTGGGTCACTGCACACACACCCCCATCTCCTACAACCTCTGGCTGCTGGACTCACTACTGGGCAGTCACAATCCAAGATCAGAATGTTGAGCCTGACATGCTGCAAGCTTTTTAACCATCCAAGAAAACAAACAAACAAAAAACCCAGCTTTGTTTTGTATACAACATTACTAAAGTAATATTGTTGCCAGAAAAAAGTACCCTGATCCAGGCCCCAAGAGAGGGTTCTTGAATCTCATGTAGGAAAGAGTTCAAGGCAAGTTGCAGAGTGCAGTGAGAAGAGATAGTTTATTGAAAGCAACTCAGATACAAAGTAGGGCATCCTCAGAAAGCAAGAGGAGGAACACATCATCTTTGTTTTAAATTCTTCTATAGGGGTCTTATCTATGTCAAGGGTAAGCTAAGTTATATCTATGTGTGGGTGGGCTGACAATATGACAAAATTTATTACTTTGTTGATAAAACAAAAGTTATCCTTGGCATTTTAGTGTATGGGCATATCAAAGCATGACTATAATCATCTTAAAAGTATATATTATCATGTGACATTGGTGCATCTGGATATTTTGTTGTCACAGGAGTTTGTCCTTGCAGGTATTATTTAAGCAGCTTCCTTAGCTGTAAACATCTTAGGACCACGGGTCATGACTGTGCCTTGTTAGTTTTAAGATGGAGTTGATTTTAACATGCTGTCACCCTGGCTCTCCTATGTACCTGTTTACCTAACAGTATCAATAAAAGACACTTAATAAGTTGGAAATAAAGTTGGCTTGGGGATAACATAAAGTCACCCAGAGTATTTCATCCTTAAAAAGATTTAAGAAGTATTTCCTGAGCACACTGACCCCTGTCTCCCTTTGAAATAAGAAACACCATTTGCAGTGGAATGCCTCATTTCCCGAGCATCTGTTTTGTGCCAGACACAGAGCTAGACACGGGCATATGGTAGTTGTACTGCTGCTCAGCTCCTGCATGCCCATCCTTTCTCTTGCCCTTCCCCATCCTCATCACTCCCCACGATGACTCAGCATTCCCCCTTCATCCACAAGCCTGCCTCCCTTGATAGCCTGATGAACAGTGATGTGGACACATTAGGTAATCAACAAATACTTGTTGAAGGAATGAATTGGAGGAGAATCCAAGTCTTCTGATTCCGCAGGCCTTCAGCTCATGACACGTAGAGAAAGTCACTGGTTTCCTGGGAAGCAGGAGTCTCCAAAGCTGTCCACAACATCACCTGGAAAGGGGGAGGAATTCCTTGCTGGATGAGCCGCACACCTACTTGCACCAGGGGGCAGAGTGAGCAGCACTTTTGGAGTTTGACCTGGAGCCAGGACCTTTTCAAGGGAGTCCTCCTGGAGCCATTTGAGACCTCCCAGTAAAACAATATGTTTTCTGTGCTTCTCAGCACATTCATGTTTCTAGTCAAAGATCTATTGGGAAATGTTAACTTTTTCTACCCATGAAGGAACAGTGGCCGATGAGAGTGTGACAGAATTGTGCTGAGGGGTCTTCACTCAGTCTGAAAGGCCAGTTCCAGGAAGCCTACAGTGGGAGGTAAAGGCCAGTTACAGTAATCCCATCAGTGGGAGGTATTCTTAGTTTTATGTACCAAAAAGACAGCGTAATATTTAGGGGACAGTAAACCCCAGACCCACACTGTTCCATTAGACTCTTCCTTACTAGGTTGTAGGCCGCACTCAGGCACTATAAGCCTAGTTTTGTTAAGACATAATTCAGAAATGCAAACTGAAGAAATTTTACTGCAAATGGTATTTCTTACTTCAAAAGAGAATTGTTTTCCCTTTTATGGTATCTTAGATATCCATTTTTTGAAAATGTTTTCCCAGTACATTACAAATTACTTCAGAGTTGGGAAATGCTCCTGCTAGAAAGAGTCTGAGTGCTCAGAGGGTTGGTCCCATGTCCCGATCAAAACATTGTTTATTTGGGCAACTACATTCCTCTGTCAGAAGGCCTGGGGAGTTTACTATTAATCCCAAATGTAAACCTCAGCTAGAGTTGCTGCTTACAAAAGGCGACTACTATTTAACTCTTATATTCACAGCACATCTTGTTAATTCCTCCAATAAAGGAGAATTCAGCTCTTGCGTTTGAAATTTCCAATTTTCGGTTAGGTGACCTTTAATTATTTCACCCCTGATCTCTTCTCTCACCTTTATTCTCGCCACTTAGGGTGGGACTTCCCCAAAAAACACCTGAGGGTTTAGCCTGCAGCTGAACGTGTACCAATGTCAGACGGGACCGAGGGAGAGGCAGGAAATGGTGCCTGGTGGCCGGCACTGGGAGAGCACGTGCCCTTCCTGTCTCAGAGGGTTACTGTCTGGACAGGAATGGAAGAATCATAAATAGTACTGAATTAGGACTGCTAGAGTTAACAAAACAAACAAACGCACACAAATTTTTGTTTGGGTCATAGTTATGCTAAAACTTTGTCGTTATCTGACATTCCTATGGAACCCAGTGTGCTGTATTTTATCTGGCAACCCTTTACTGAATGGATAACCCACACTTGGAAGAAACAGTGGCTGGAAGGTGGAGGCCCTCAAAGTCTCAAAGAGAGAGGTCCTCAAGATTTCTAGGGCATCCTCAAGTACTCATATTAGAAATACAGAATCTGTGGTGGCCTGGAGGGCAAAGACGAATGGGTCCTCTGAGCCTGGCCCGCCATGGGGAGGAACCCGTGTTGAATGGAGACAGAGAGAAGCTGGAAGGAAGCAGCACTGGTGTCCTGCTTCCTCTCCCTACAGGTTCCCTCTGCCTTTCTCCCTCGTCTCTCCTGGAGGACTCTCTCTCCCCTCCACACGCCTCCTCCGCAAGAAACCAGCGTAACAAATAACTCTCTTCACTTTAGTTGCCCTTGCCAGGGTGTAGATGGGAATAAAGCGATGAACCTAAGGGGCGAGCTTCCTGTGTATTTGCAGCCCAGCAGTCCAGCGTCCTCTCCAAGCTGCATAAACTCGGGATTCCCAAACCCCTCAGCTGCAGCACTGCCGCCCCTTCTCTGCCGCCCCTCGCCTCAGCGGCCGCCGGGAGCGGCTACGGGGTGCGCTTGGCGCGCGCGGGTCGCCCAGGCCTGAGTGGGAGGAGAGTCCCGCCCGCCGCGCCCCGCCTCCGGGCGCCGGGACGCCGCCGCCATTGCAGCCGCCGCTGTTTGTTAAACTCCTCACAGACAAGGGCTACGAGTAAAAACACCAACTTTCCAGTCGGGGCGGCGCAGCTCTCCGGGCCCTGTAAAGTTCTGGGACGGCCGAGGTCTCCCCGGACCACCCTCACCCACACCCCCATCGCACCCTTTCTGGCTTTTTGCTTCCTCTCCTCGACTTCCCTTTTGTGCGGCCCGGGGAAGCTTCCTCCTGCCCCGCCGGCCCTGCCGGCCCCACCTGCCGCCCTGGGAGCTGTTCCTCCGCCGGCAGCAGGAGCATCCAGCTCGGGTTTTATTTTCTCCTGAGACACCCGAGGAAGGCTCAGGTGGGTTTCCATGTCAACCTTCACCGAAATCCAGACATTTGGCGTTCTCAAAGGCAGTTTAACCTCTGCCACCATTTTTTTTTCAAAGCTTAAAAAAAAAAAAAAAAAATAGAGCTTTCAAAAGCCCCAGGCTTCTAGGGGTTTCTAGTCAGAGGGTGATAGCACATCTTGAAACAGGATATGTATAATTTGTTTGGTTTCACGTTTATCCTCACAAAGCTAAATAGTAATGGCTGAGAGCTATGAAAACACTTAGATAAGGAGAGGGGCTAGAGCAGAGATAAAAGGGATAATTGGAAACAGAGGCGCGGCCTCCAAGTTGCACCTTCTTGAATGCTGTCACAGCCGGGCAGGCCGCGGCATCTCTTAATTCTGGGCACTCCGCAGCCTCTCCTCTTCCAAGGTTTACTTATGCAAGCTTAGCTGCAATTTTCCACAGATACTCGGCCTGGTTCCTGGCCACCTTCCCCAGTAAGAGACCTCCTGGGATAGGAGCTGGGGGTTGAACATGTGGTGAACACAGGTTCCAAGCTTTGGAACAGGCCACCTGGAAATGGGAGATAACCTGTTGAGATAAGGGATTTACCAAGGCCAGGGCGCACTGCGGGGAGCGGAGAGCAGAAGGGGTGCGGCTCCACGTGTCCAGCCGTGGGAAGCAACTGGGAGGTAATATATGAGTCTAGTGAGACCACACGGGGAATACTATGTTCCTCATCGCCTCCCGAGGAAGATGCACATAATGAGCTGGCTGCCGTTCAGAGAAGAGCAATTAGGATGCTTAAGGGGCCAGAAGGGAGTGACTTAGGGGGAGAGATTAAAAGAATTAAGTATGTATACCTTGGCTGAGCTCAAAGCACAGGGAATGTGGAAACTCTATAAGCATCCTCCGAATATAAACATAAGGAGAAGTGGAATTGTTTCTCATGGTCCCTGAGGGATGGAACTGGAAGTAATAGGATAGAAGAAAAGAAAACTTAACTACCTGTTAGAGAAAGCTTCTGAACAGTCCCAAATACCAAAAGTGTCAGAGTCACACTTAATATTTTTTAAAACAGTCAACAAAGGGAGACATGACATGATAAGAGAGAAGTAAATTTACATAGTAGGGACTGGTTTCACAGGGATGGTTTGAAGGAGGAAGAAAATAACACAGATCAGTTTATTTCTTTCTTTTTAGAGACGGAGTCTTGCTCTGTCTCCCAGGCTGGAGTGCAGTGGCCTGATCTTGGCTCACTGCAACCTCCGCCTCCCGGGTTCAAGCGATTCTTCTGCCTCAGCCTCCTGAGTAGCTGGAATTACAGGCGCACACCACCACACCTGGCTAATTTTTGTATTTTTAGTAGATACGGGATTTTACCATGTTGACCAGGCTAGTCTCGAGCCTCTGACCTCAGGTATTCCTCCCGCCTCAGCCTCCCAAAGTGCTGGGATTACAGGCGTGAGCCACCACGCCCGGCCCAGTTTCTTTTAGGGAGTATCTGAAACCTTTGAAGGCTCCCTACTAACTAGAGTTTTTTTCTTTTTTTTTTTAACCAGGTGTCTTTGCTTGGCATTCAAGGCCCTCTCTATCTGGCCAAGCTTACCCTCCTGAAATAATCTCTCATCAATCCACAACAGCACATCTCCTGAGTGTTTCTGGTGTATTTCCTCCTTTGTGCATGAAATTCCTCCAACCTGAAATTCCTCTCTCCAATCCCAGTGTCCAGCTATTCAAGTCTTACCCGCTTTTTAGGATCTACTTATATCCTACTTTCCCTGGCTACCCCAATCCTAATGCTCCTGCTCTCTTTCTCTTAGAACTCATGTTGGTACCTGTCATACATTACTTGCATTGTTAGCCGATGTATTCTGATCTGATCTGGTCTTACAGATTGAGCTTCTTAGAGACCGGAGGGCATGTCCTCTCCCTTCCACTTCCCACCAGCTGTTTAATTCTCCATGCGAGCTCTCATAACCATATTGAACCAGAAATCACATAATTATAGTATTATTTCCTGGTTTCTTCCTCTCTCTTGCTGCTTCAAAGTTTTCTCTGTTCCTCCTTTAGACATTGGTGCCCCCTGAGTTCCTCCTCTTTTCTCACTTTCCATTCTTCCTGGAAGATCACATCCAATCCTGGGCTGCAGTGACCCTGCCAGTGCTGATGATTCCCAAATCTCTGTCCAGCTTGGCTGTTACTTCTGAGCATCGGGCCCTTGCTGGGCATCTCAAATTGGCCAACCATGTGCTCTTCAGCACTCCTAGGGTACAAATCTGAACTCGTTTTCTCTTTCAAACCATTTCTTTCTGCTCTTGTGTTTCCTGTCTCAGAGAATGCCTCCTACATCCTCCCATTTGCCTGAGATAGAAAACTAAGTGTCATCCTAGGCTCATTCTTGTCCTTCGCCCACAATCAGTCCATCACCAAATCTGGACCATCTGAATATCTGAAGTGCTTTTGTATCAGTTCTACCACCTGAATATCTGAAGTGCTTTTGTATCTGCCCGGGATAGCATCTTCCTACCACCTTCCTGGTACAATGCTCTTACCTTTTTAAGGGGAGAAGTACTTTGGCCACAGAATTGAGTCCAGACATTAGCAGATGATCTCAGCCCAGCCAATCCCAGCTTTTCTTGGGACCTTATATTCTGAATCTATTCTGAATTAGAGAGAAAAGGCCTCCTTCTTTGGTCAGAAGCTGTAGAGATGTGATTTCAGAGCCACAAACAGGCCATGTAACCTACCAGGCCTGAAAGATGGACAGCTAACTTTCCAAGATGAGCAGAGATGACAGCAAAAGTAGAAAAGGGGTCCTGGCAGCACTCCATTACCCCATCTATCCCTTGTGGGCCAACAGCTCCCTGGCCTTTCTGTGATTCCTTTACTGAAGGGAAGAAGTTCCTCACTTTTAATTGAGCTTTTTGAGGTGGTTTCTGTCTCCTTGAAACAATTCTGATTCATAAATCTGCTGTTTTACTTGTTCCTTTTGTATGGGCTGCCGTTAGTCTCATCCAGGCCACTGAAAGCCTAACTGATTTCTGCGAACAACGTCACTCCCTTCTATGTCATTCTCCAGTGTGCACCATGACCTTTCTAGAATTCAGTTTTGTCAAGATTCTCCGAACCCAAACACCCAGATTTCTTTCCGAGGCTTTTGAGGCCCCTCACAGCCTCATTCCTGCTTGCTGCTTTTTCCTATCTCTTGCATTCCCTGCTCTAGTATTCCTGAATGTCCTTCAGATCCTCAGTGGGCAGTCCTCTCTCTTTTTTTCTAGGCCTTTGTACATAGTGTTCATTCTGCCTAGTTTCTCTTCTTCAGCTAATGACTTGCCCTTAAAGTCAAAGTGGAAATGTTACATTCTCACAGAGACTTCCTGTGATTCCTAATCTGGGTTAGCTATTCTGTATTTCATTGATTATAACACTGCTTTTCACACATCTTAATGTATCTATTTATGAAATACCTTACCTATCACCACTAGTCTATATAAACTCCTAAGAGCAAGTCCATGTCATAGCATTATGGAACTTAGTACCTTGCCGGACATAATGAATTAATGATACCAGCTACCACCTATTCTCAAATGTGTGTCTCCCCATTGGGCTCCAAATATATACAGGTGTCCTTCTGTATCTGTGGGGGATTGGTTCCAGGACCTCCTATGGATACCAAATCTGTGAATACTCAAGTTCCTAATGTAAAATAGTGTACCATTTGAATATAACCCGTGCACATCCTCCCACATACTTTGAATCATCTCTAGATTACTTATAATACCTAATCCAATCTGAATGCTATGTAAATAGTTGTTATAGTATATTGTTTAGAGAATAATGACAAGGAAAAAAGTCTATACATGTTTAGTACAGATGCAATTTTTTTTTCTAATATTTTCAACTTGTGGTTGGGGAATCCAGGGATGTAGAACCTATGGATACAGAGAACTGACTATATTTCTAACTGTATCCCAAATCACTCCTCTTCCTGTAGTCCTTATCCTCCAAGGAGCACAATCTAGAAGCCTAGAGTCACTTTTTTGTTTGTTTGTTTTTTGAGAGAGTCTCATTCTATTGCCCAGGCTGGAGTGCTGTGGGCCATCTCAGCTCACTGCAACCTCTTTGCCTCCTGGGGTCAAGTGATTCTCCTGCCTCAGCTTCCTGAGTATCTGGGATTACAGTCATGTGCCACCATGTCCAGCTAACTTTTATATTTTTAGTAGAGATGGAGTTTCCCCATGTTGGACAGGCTGACCTTGAATGATCCATCTGCCTCAGCCTCCCAAAGTGCTAGGGTTAGAGGTGTGAGCCACCACGCCCAGCCCTGGAGTCACTTTTTGATTCCTCCCCTCACTCCTCCAATATCCATTCAATCAACAGCATTTGTCAATTATCACTTCTAGTCTTCATCTCTGCCAGTCCTCCCAACTGGTTACCTTGATGAACTGCCTCTCACTTCAATCCATTCTCTCAATTCAGCCAGTTATCTTTCTAAAAATGCAAAACTGATTTCGTCCCTCTTCTTGAAGTTCTTAAGTGATATACTCAAGAAAGAGTACTCTGTAATGATCTGGCCCCAACTCACATTTTCTAGTTCACCTTCTGCCCCTTCTAGACATGTGCTACCCAGGGTTACCTCAATACTGTGCTCCTGATACAATATTGTGTCATTATCCTCCATAATTTTGTCTCTTTGCATATGTAATTCGTTTTGCATAGAATGTTCTTTTTTCCTTGTCAACTTTGCCACCTTAAGACAATTGAGATCTAGGACATTTGCCATAACTTCCTTCAGCAGGTTTAAGGTAATTTTCTCTTATTTTCCCATACTGGCCAATCTTTAGAAATTATGATAGACATTAGTTCCTCTGAGGCTAATTATTAGTCTATGTGGATTGGCATCTCAATAAAGAAATTAGGAATTGGGCTGAAGAGAGGTTAAGTGACTTCCTGAAGTCTTCATGGTTAATTCCTTTCCTGTATCAGGATTCAAACCTAGGTCCCATGGCTCCAAGGTCTGTGCTCGAGTGTAGCACACCATTCTGTCCATTTTGTGCTGCTATAACAGAATGAGACTGGGTAATTTGTAAGAAACAAATTTTTTGGCTCACAGATCTGGAAGCTAGGAACTCTAATATCAAGGCCCTGGCAGGTTTGGTGTCTCCGCTTCTAAGATGGTGCCTTGAATGCTGTGCAGCCTCTGGAGGGAAGGAACAGTGTTCCTCATATGACAGAAGAGATAAAAGAGAGCCCACTCCAGAAAGCTCTCTTATTAAGACATTAAACCCACTTAAGAAGGTGGAACCCTTATGGTCTTATCACCTCCGAAAAGTCCCATTTCTTTTTTTTCTTTTTCTTTTTTCTTTTTTTTTGAGACAGAGTTTTGCTCTTGCTGCTCAGGCTGTAAGTACAATGTTGCGATCTCAGCTCACCACAGCCTCCGCCTCCCAGGTTCAAGCAATTCTCCTGCCTCAGCCTCCTTAGTAGTGGGGATTACAGGAATGCGCCACCATGCCCAGCTAATTTTGTATTTTTCGTAGAGATGGGGTTTCTCCATGTTGGTTAGGCTGGTCTCAAGCTCCTGACCTCAGGTGATCCGACTGCCTTAGCCTCCCAAAGTGCTGGGGGATTACAGGCATGAGCCACCACACCCAACCTAATAATTTATTTCTTTTACCCAATTTACCTTCATTCTGGGACATGCTCTTAATGAATAGAATGTCAGGTGGAATCACCCACTGTTTTGTAATTTTAAGTATGTTTACTTGCCTAGCCTTTTTTTTGTTTCCTTTATTGAAAATAATACAATTAAGTAAAATCAGATTGTTTCAAAAAGTTTGGAATACACAGTTTCTATACCTGTGTAAGTCACCCCAATTTGATTTGCAGCAAAATCTTCCTTTAACTTTGCAAGGTCAATTTTATAATTTATAACAACATCATTGAGGATAAAAATATCATTCTTATCTTTTAATTTCATTTCTGAATCTGGCTTTTAGTTTTTTTTTTTCCCCAAAAAATTCACCATTTTAACCTTTAAAAGAGTACAACTCAGTGGCTTTTAGTACACTCCCAAGATTGTGTAATTATCATTATGATCTAATTCTGGAATTTTCATCATCCCCAAAAGAAACTCTGTATGCATTAATTAGTCACTAGTCACTTCCCATTCTACCTTCCTTCCAGCCTGGCAACCACTGGTCTGCTTTCTGTCTCTATTGCTTTGCCTAATTCTGAACATTTCATATAAATGGAATCATACAGTATGTGGCTTTTGTGTCTGGCTTCTTTCACTTCATAATATTTTCAAGGTTCATCCATACTCTATTCTTTTTTATGACTGAACAATATTCCATTATATGGATATACCACATTTAAGGTATTCATTTATTTGTTGATGAACACTGAGGTAGTTTCTACTTTGTGGCTATAATGAGCAATGCTGTTATAAACAAGCATGCACAAGTTTTCGTTTGAACACCTGTTTTTGATTCTCTTAGGTATGTACCTAGGAGTGGAATTGCTGGGTCATATAATTCCGTGTTTAACTTTTTGAGGAACTGCCAAACTACTTTCCATAGCAGCTGTTCCATTTTACATTCCCACCAGTAATGTATGAGGATTCCAGTTTTTCCACATCTTCGTCAACACTCAATTTCCATTTTATTATTGCCATCTTAGTAAGTGTGAAGTGGTATCTCATTTTGTATGTGTGTATGTGATTTCCATAATGACTAAAGATGTTGATCATCTTTTCATATGCTTATTGATCATTCATATATTTTCTTTGCAGAAATATCTATTAAGTCCTTGCCAGTTCTTTAAGTAGGTTGCTCATTTTTTTGTTGTTGAGTTGTAAGTGTTTATATATTCTAGTACTAGATTCTTATCAGATATGTAATTGCAAATATTTTCTCCAATTCTGTGGAGTGTCTTTTTACTTTCTTGATAGGCTCCTTTGATGTATGAAAGACTTTCACTTTTATAAAGTCCAATTTATCTGTTTCTCCTGTTTTTGGTATCATATCTAAAAACCCATTGCTAAATCCAAGATTGTGAAGATTTCCCATATGTTTTATTCAAAGAGTTTTAGTCTTTATATTAAAGTCTTTAGTCTATTTGAGTTAATTTTGGTATATAGTGTGAGGTGAGGATCCAAATTCATCCATTCTTACATCTCATTGGTTAAATTTATTCAGTTGTCTCACCACCATTTATTGAGGAGACTATTCTTTCCCTCATTGAATGATCTTGTCACCCTTGTCAGAGACCAATTGCCTATAGATATGTAGGTTTACTTCTGGACTCCCATTTCTATCCCATTGATCTTGATATCTATGCCGACGCCAGTAGCACAGTCTTTTCATTACTGTAACTTTGTAGTAGTGAAAATTGAAATTGGAAAGTGTAACTCCTTCAGCTTTTTTATTCTTTTTCAAAATTGTTTCAACTATTTGGGGTTCCTTGCAATTTCATAAATTTTGGGGTCAGCTTGTACATTTCTGCCAAAAAGGCAGTAGGAATTTTGATAGAATTACAACGAATCTGTAGATCTATTTGCAGAATATTGCCATCTTAACAAAATTAAGTCTTCCGATCCATTAACATGGGCTGCCTTTCCAGTTATTTGGGTCTTCTTTAAATTCTTTCAACAATGTTTTATAATTTTCAGTGTACAAGTCTTACATCTCCTTGGTTAAGTTTATCCATAAATATTTATACTTTTTGATGATATTGTAGAAGGAATTATTTTCCTAATTTTGTTTTTAAAATTTTCATTGCTACTGTATAGAAATGCAACTGATTGTTGTTTGTTTTCTTTAGAATTTTCTCTATATTAGATTCTGTCATCTGTGAATAGAAACATTTTACTACCTTCTTTCAAAGTTGCAGTACAATGTTTAATAGAAGTGACTAAAATGGACATTCTTGTCTTTTTCCTAATCTTAGAGGAAAGCTTTCAGTCTTTTGCCGTTAAGTATGATGTTAGCTGTGAGTTTTCTCCATATGTGGCTTTTATCTTGTTAAGGAAGTTTTCCTTTATTCCTAGTTTTTAAACTGTTTTTATCATAAAAGAGTACTACATTTTGTCAAATTCTTTTTCTATCTCAAGGTAATCATGTCAGTTTTCTTGCCATTAATATGGCATATTACATTGATTGATTTTTATATGTTGAAATACTTCTGCATCCTGGGATAATTAGAAATCAATGTTGATGGGCATAAAATATACAGAGATTTAATTTGTCATCATAACAGCATAAGCAAGGTGAGAGAGGAGTGAAACCCTATAGGAGCAAAGTTTTTGTGCGCTGTTGATAATTCAAATGATTTTTGTAAATTAAGATGTTAATTGTAATCCTAGGGCAACCACTAAGAAAATATTTAAGAAACATTTAGTAAAATAAATGAGAAATAAAATGGCACACTAGAAAAAAATCTCACACAAAGAAGACAGTAGTAGAGGAGTTGAGAAAAAAAGCAAAGTTATAAGACATAGGAAACAAATAGAAAAATAGCAGAAGTAGGTCTTTATAATTAACTATATTAGGTGTAGATAGATTAAACTCTTCAATTAAAATGCAGAGATTGGTAGAATGGGTGCTGTCTTTTAAATGATATGGAAAAAAAGAAAGGAGCCAAAAATAATTTAAAACTGAGTCTTTACCTATGTAGTTACCTTCACTGGTGTTTTTGATTTCTTTGTGTGGAATTGAGTTGCTTTCTGGTGTCTTTTCATTTCAGCCTGAAGGACTTCTTGTAGGGCAGGTCTACCAGTGATAAACTATCACAATTTTTGTTTATTTGGGAAAGTCTTAATTTCTCCCTTATTTGTGAAGCATAGTTTTGCTCACTATAGAATTCTTATTGACAGTTTGTTTTCTTCTTTCTTTATTTTGATACTTTAAGTATATTGTCCCACTACCCTTTAGCTTCACTGATTTCTGATGAGAAAGCTGTTTTTCTTATTGAGAATCCATTGTCCATGATAAATCACTTCTCTCACATGGCTTTCAGGGTTCTCTTATCAAGTTTGGGAAGTTTTCAGTCATTGTGTCTTCAAATCAACATTTTCAATATAGTCAATGAGCTAAAGAAAGCCATGTACACAGGACTAAAGGAAAATATGAGAATGGTTTCTCACCAAATAGAGAATATCAATAGATAGATTTACAAATTATAGAAAAAAAAAGAAACAAATTATAGTGTTGAAATATATAATAACCAAAATTTAAAAAAATGGTTAGGGGGTTCAACAGCAGAATTTAGCAGGTGAGAGAAAGACAGTGAACTTGAAGACAGATCATTTGAGATGACCCAACCCAAGAAGCAGTAGAAAAGAAAGAATGAAAGAAAAAAATGATCAGAGCCTGAGACTTGTGGACACTGTCAACCATACCAATGTCTACAGAATAGGAGTTCCACAAAGAGAGAGAAGAAAAAAAAAGGAAAAGAGCAAATATTTGAAGAATCAATGAAGCAAGAAGTTGATGGCAAACAATAGGCAAATCAAAACAGTTGAGAGGAAAGGCTGGGAGTAGATGCTTTGAGGAGCAAGAGCTTTGCAAAGCTCCCACATATTCCTAGATATCCAGAATTGCCAGGGCTTGGTGATTGCTCAGAAAAGACCAGAGAAACTCGTAAGCTCTTACCTCTGATTTATCTTCAGGCTTGGTTGCAAACAGGAAGCAAAGGCTAAGACAGTGTTTGCAAACTGCCTGGCTGAGTGTTGAAGGCATGCCCCAATATACACACAGAGCCTATTTACAAAGACTGGGAATTTTGTTTTTGGTTTTGGCCCCAGTTATTTCAGGGAGTATCTGTTGAATCACTAGATGACCACTAAGCTAAAGGAACAAAGATTTCTATGGCCACACATAAACAGACTTTACAAAATTTGTTCAAAAAATGACAGCAACAACAAATCTCAGAGAGGAGAGAGAACCTGACTTCTGGAGTTGCAACATTATAATCTCTAAGATGTCCAGTTTTCAACCAAAAATTATGAGTCAGGAAAAGAAACAAGAAATTATGGCCCATTCACAGGGAAAAAAAATAATAGAAACTGTTCCCAAGAAAGTCCAAGCATTAGACTTACTAGACAAAGACTTGCTCCAGGTAGCAGTGGTTAATACATTTGCCTTTCAGTATTTTCAGTACGTGCTCACTGTGTAGCCACCTCAGTCCTGGGAGAGTTTCAGATTAGGTGATATAACAGTAAGTCCTTTGAAATGGTCCTTCAGGGAAGCCTGAGAGAGGTCAAAACAACCATAAATCTTTGAGAATAAGATTTATTCTGCTCCCTTCAGCATAGGAACCTATACCAGAAATGTGGGCTGTTGTCTTCAGTTTTGCCAACAAGCTGAGGGATGGTGTCAAGGTTAAGATAAAATGCCACAAAGCTCTCTTATCAAGATTCAGGGCAGGGCGTATTGGCTCATGCCTGTAATCTCAGCACTTTGGGAGGTCAGAGTGGGCGGATTACTTGAGGTCAGGAATTCATGTATAGCCTGGCCATTGGAGAAACCCCATCCCTACTAAAAATACAAAATTAGCTTGGTGTGGAGGCACATGCCTGTAATCCCGGCTACTTGGGAGACTGACGCAGGAGAATTGCTGGAACCCAGTAGGTGGAGATTGCAGTATTGCAGTAAACCGAGATCATGCCATTGCACTCCAGCCCAGATGACAGAGCGAGACCGTCTCAAAAAGAAAAAAAAGAAAAAAAAAATTCAGCTAGATTTTTTTTTTAAGCATTCAACTGGTTGCTATAAACTTTTAATTCATTTCCAGAGTTCCAATAAAGTGGATTCTGGTAGTTTTGCTAGTTTATTTGCTACTTTTAGGGAGGAATAAAACTTTGGCTTTCTCTACTCCATCATTTTCACTGATGTCACTCTCTTACGAATTCAACATAAGAGAGTGAATTCATCAAGCTGAATTCATGGGAATTACATTCAGAATGATGTGACTGCAACAAATTAAGTGCATTTCAAAGGGGAAAAGGAAAGCGTTTACCAAGTTCTTTTTGGGAGTATCTAAAGGGTGGTTAATAATGGCTTAATTGTTAACAATTGACTGTAGGGGAGTAAGGTAATGGCTACATAATGGGTGACCCTAGAACGTTTACAAGGAAAAGTTCTGTGGAATTGGGTGAAGAAGGATGAGCTAAGGACTACTTGCTTATATTGCTCCAGGGACCTTATATTTAAGGTCCAGGGAAACTGCTCCAGGGACCTTACATTTAAGGACTCTGATTCCTACTTAGGATCATCCCTGAGTGTGTTCACTACAGACGTAGGCTGGTCTGTCTGCTGAGGTGAGGCCAGGAGGCATGGGCCTATTCTCTGGCACACTAGAGAGGATTATGATTTTCTTGGCAGAATGGAAAAAATATAGAAAGTCAAAAAAAAGGGAAAAGATATGAGAAAGACATATAAGAAACAATCAATTTAAAGAAACCAATTAAATAATATGATCCGGTAGAAAGCCATAAGGAAAAGAAATTGGGCTTTCATAGTTACTAGTGGCTATTCAACTAAAAATAACTTTTGTTTTAGTTTGATCTTGAAGCCTAGAACACTAAAGCTTCCCAGAGATCATTATCACATCACAAAGCTCCTGGCATTTGTTTGGGAAGAACACAGGGGTTATATTTGCTGATGACATCCGCTCTAAAGATTATGGAAGCAATCTTAGCTGTAAGCTCTAGAACTTGTACTTGAGCCTGTTCATGTCTGCTGATTCACATGTATAGAACTAGATAGAGTGATAAAAAGTCTGAAATGTGTTTCTAATGACAGACATGGTGTGTAGAAGATGGAATGGTTTAGGAATCAATTTAAAAAAATATTTTCTGGTATTCTATGAGTCTGACTTTGAAAAGTAAGCAAACAACTTTGCCAGTGATGTCAAGAAGTTGTTGAGTTTCCAGCTGTGAGCAAGAAATCAAGGAACAGAATATGCCACAAAAGTCCTGCAAGAATGTATTTCATGGAAGACTCACCAAAAAAATCAAAAGGGTTATGAATTGAATTTCAAGAGCAAATCATTTTAATAAAAGCTAATTTTTATTAAGCTCTATGTACACTGATCTCAACATTTTAGATGTATTCATTCATTTAATTTTTACAATGTTATAATGTAGGTTCTGTTGTTATCCTCATTTTATAGATGAGAAAACTGAAGCACAGAAAGGTAAAGTACTTGCTCAAGAAAACAAAGCTCTTGAATTGCTATTCAGGATCCAAAATGTCCAAATAGGAACAGCTCTGGAGTGCAGTTCCCAGTGAGAACACAGAGGGTAATTGATCACCATATTTCCAAATGAGTTTTCATTGCCCACAGCCCAGGAGATTCCCGGGTGGAAAAGCACCATGAGTCTCCAGCATGGCTGTTTTAGCTGGTGCAGCGGGTCTCTGCACAAAAACTCAGACAAATCTGGGCGACGTTTCAACTGGCACCTGGAACACCTGGGAGACAGAGTCACCCATTCAACTGAAAAAAAGGGGGCTGAAACAGGGAGCCAGGTGATCTGGCTCAGTGGGTCCTACCCCCACAAAGACCAGCAATCTGAAATGCTCTGGATTGAGTTTCACAGCAAGCACAGCTGGACTCAGGATGTGAGTCCAGCTCTGTTGGGGGGAGGGCGTCTGCCATTACTGAGGCAGTCCACCACTACCAAGGCAGTCTGCCATTACTGAGGCAGTCCACCATCATTGAGGCACTCTGCCATTACAGAGGCAGACTGCCATTACTGAGGTAGTTCTAACTATACCTCTATAAACAAAACTACAAGGAAGTTTCACACACAGCAGTACAGCAATGCCTCTGTTGGCAGACTGTGACTAGGCTACCTCCTCACTGGGCAGGGTATCTCTGAAAAAAGGCAGCAGAATGACAGGAACTTATAAATAAAGCCACACCTTCCCAGGACAGAGCACCTGGGGAAAAAAGGCGGTTATGAGTTCCACTACAGAAGACTTAAACGTACCTGCCCAGCAGCTTTGAACGGAACAACGGAGCTCACAGCTCAGCACTTAAGCTCCTATAATCTGGGTTCCCGAGAGGCCGGCACGTCTGCTGGGGACTCTTGGCCAGCAAGAGGGTCCCAACCTGAATAGGGGAGTGCGCGGAAGAAAAGGTAGACAGAAAGCGGGGTCTGGAGGGCTGAATAAGCAATGCTTAAACAGCAATGCTTAAACAGCAACTTTATTGTGCACACAGTTAGTATATATATGTTTGTCCTATGTCATTAACAGGAACAGATACCATTACCTCATACATGAAAGCAGCACACAAGAACAATAGTAAAATCAGCTACATAACTGGGTACAATCAAGTCACGCAGGTGGTGGGGAAACTTAAAAGTTACTGACCTATGCAAGGCACCAGAGAGGCAGAAACCCATTATATTTGCACAGTCACAAGAACAGGCACAGGACCCAATAGTGGGTAAATAAAGTCATAAATCAGATACAGAAACTGAACACATTGTCCTGTCAGACCACATGCAGGCCACATCACAGTCTCACAAAGTTCTTTTTATAATTCCTTTACCTGCAGTTCCTACTTTCCCATAGCTCGACTACCTCCAATGGGAAACTGTGTCTGGGCTCAAGCTCACCATATGGTGAGGCTCAATTCCGAGGGGTCTCACATGGGAACGAACCCCACAGTTCCCCCTTTTTTATTTTTTAAATGCAACTCAAATAATTTGAGCTGCAATTGTTGGAGGGAAGAGATCACAAGGCGAAAGAGGACTGGCAAAAGGAAAATTAAAAGGAGGACACCTGCTCCTATGCCAATTAGAGACGACAAGAAGGGGATATGAAACCCATGAGTCCAAGAAGACAAGGTGTTCACTATATCTCTAGCAATGGAATCATCCACTGGCAAATCTTTACGCGAGATGTCAATAGCATGAATTTGCTGATGTAGTCTTATGACATCTAAAGACAAATTATTATGGGTCCATATGCCTTGTAGATGTGCCTTAATTAAAGGCCACTGCCACTCAGTGTCATTGTAAGGAGTGTTGGTCACACATATATACTTAAAGTCTACATGGCATCGCAATGTCATACGGGTTTGCATATTATACAGTTTATCACCTAAAATAGTTACAGTTTCTTCTAATGCATTTAACTTTGTTTCCAATTTTTTATCAATATCCATTTGTGTTCCCATAGCAACAGAAATATTTCTAGCTAAATGATTAACATACACAGCATTCTGTATGCTGTTAGCAAGACTAACCGCTGCGGTGGCAACAGTTGCCACAATGCTTACAATGGCCAAAATGCTAGCGATTAGCAAGCCAATAAATCGTTTGGGCCTAATCATAAGGTCTCTCATTTGATTAAGTACTTGTAAGGCTTTTTCATCATACCAAGGGCCAGAAATATTAACAGGAAGCATAACATAAGGTGGTTGGTGTACAGTCAAAATAACAGGAGTAGGGAAAACAGTAGAATCAAGACAATTTGTAAGAGTACAAGCAGAACAAGTGATTGAGTAATGTCCATTATTTTCTGCAATTTTGATGTCCCCATAGAGGAGGGCATAAGGAGAAGCAACACAAGCTTGAACATACACAGTACGCCGAGCGGGGTAAGAAGTATTCCTAAATCCTGCACGAACAAAGCTTGGTATAATAGCTGTAAATAACTTCCAAAGTGAGGAATGAACATGACCAGAGGGTGTAGTAAAGATAGGAGTACTCCATCCCCCAGGCACTTCATGAAAGGGAGCAGACCAATCGAAAAGAGTGAAACCTCTAGAAAGGGTATAACTTAGAGGCTGCTTTTGTGTAGGATAGCATAGTTTCCAGGGAGGTGAAGGGTCAAGGGACTCATTACTGGGTTTGCATCTTTCTCTTTTGATTTTAGGGAATTGTGGAGAGGAAATATTGTCAGATACTTTAATGCCATAATAGTCCAATCTTCAATGTCTATTGACATATCTTTCTTCACCAGGTCTAAGGTCATTATTTCCTTCATAAATAAATAATTATCTCCATCCAAGCTCGAAACAATATGGACCGAGAGTGGATGGAGAAGATGGCTCATTCATAGCTACTCTACTCTCATAATTATTAGAATTCCAAATTCTAGATGTATAAAAACACATAGGGGGACTAGCAGCTTGGGCCACATAGGAATAATTAGCACTCTGAGGAGCGATATGTGTGGATGATGGAAAACCCAGCACCGAAGTATCATTCAAATAAACAGGAAATGAGGGATCATTCCAAGTAACAGGTCTTAGTACAGGGGGATTAGGAACATAAGCCCATAATACCTGGGAAGCAGACTGACCCATGGGAACTTGACACGACAAAATAGCCATCCTGGCCACAAACATAACAGAAGGGCTACGCCGTGTACCCTGTTCTGCCACAAGGCTAGCCGCTTCCATACTCAGAGCCTTCAATTGAGTCCATGTTAGCAGGGAGTGACGGCGCGGTGTCAGTGGTGTCCTCCGGTTTCGTCGGTGTCTCCGTGGCTGTGGTGACATCAGATACAGCCGGCAAAAGTGAGAAATCAGAGGATGGGTGCCGCCCAGGGACAGGTCCATGCTTCACCAAGTGCTCAGGAACCCACACAGGAGAGCCAGCAGTAATACCAGAAGAAGAGCCATCCGTAAAAGCTAAACACGCATGTAACAAAGGAGCTTTAACACATTTTTGAGGAAAAATAATTGCAGCTTGGGAATAGAAATGAAGTGATTTATTAGGTGGAAGGTGACAAGTAATTTTTCCAGGAAATCCTATAAATGCAAGTTGCCAGTTATCAGAAAATTGCCATAACCATTGTTGTTGAGGTCTTGTGTACGGGACAACAATTTCAGGAGGTTCACTTCCAAATAAAGCTAATGCCCGTACTCTGCCCTTGGCAACCAAGGTTGCCACAAGATTATAATAGGGAGAAACTACGTTTTTTCTGCCAGCTGGGAGATGAAGCCACTGAAGTATACCTTGTTGCCAAAAAACACCAGTAGGAGTGTAGGTTGTGCGGAAAACACAGAAACTCCAAGGAGTATGTAATTGTACTCTAATTTTTTATTTGTAAGAGCTCTATGCACAAGTTGTAAAGCCTGTTTGGCCTCTTCTGTCAATTGCCAGGTGCGAGTAGCCAAGGTATTAATTTGAGCAAAAGCCTCTATAGGTAATGTGGCTTGGGCAGCCAAAGGCTCATATTGACCCCTTCCTAATAACTTATCAAGGGTAATAGGAATTTGCTGTCGGCGATTACGCTCAGTCTGTTCATATGCTCCATCTTCATAATTGGCCCTCCATAATAAATAGTCACTGCCAGACAGACAAGCTTTTGTTAAACGTCCCCAGTCTGTGGGGGGCAGGGCCGAAATAGTTAAGTTTTCTATTAAAGAGATAGTATATGGAGCTGTGGGGCCATACTGAGCAACTGCCTCTTTTAACTCTTTTAACATTTTTCGCAGGATGGACTCATAATTTTTAATTGGATTACCTTGATTATCAACCACCTCGATAACAGGGAAGAGAGCAGGAAACATATTATCATAATCAGAAAAACCTCTATGTAAAGACATTAATGCATGAGTCAGAGGAGAAATAGGAGCAGAGGCAGTAGACCGCAAAGCCACAGGCATTGAAGCACCTGCTGTTGTGGGTTGCTGTACCTGTACAGGATAAAACTGTGGTTGGTTAATTAATGCGGGTGAGCAAAGAGAAAGTAAATCCTGAAACTGACGAGCGAGATCAGGAGGCAAGGTAAATGTTACCGGACCAGGAGTCCATTGTGGAGTAGTCTGGGGAGTTCTGACTGGGTCAACAACAACCTCTGTCAGAGTTTCCAACAGATCAGGCTGGTATTCGGTATGGGAGTTGACCGAGTGTTGCTCTGACTCGTCCTCTTGAGCCACCGGAGGTGCAGCATACGTATGTAGCACCGCAGGGGAGGGAGTAGCTGTAGATGTATAAGGAGGTGCAGAAGGGGGAGAAGGGCAAACACAGCCTCGGAGTTTAGACCAAACTGAAAGTAAAACATTGGACTGAGGCAATTCTTTGTTATAAAAGCAAAACTGTTCAATTTTTTCCCCAATAACATGCCATGCAGGTTCATCCAATACACCACCTTCAGGTACCCAAGGACAAATTTCTCTAACTATGGGCACAAATTCCTCTAACTATGTGCACAAATTCCTCTATTATTTTTAACTTTACATCATGACCTTGAGACTTTATCATAGACTATAATAAATGTACAAATAACTTGTGCTCCTTTGACTCGAGCTGGCCCATTTTACTCCAGATGAATCTTAATAACCTGCAAACTCAAACTTCGTGAAAATTATTGAAAATATTTACAAGATTATAGCAGAACAACCTTAAGTAAAGAACATCAACTTTCAAACTTACTACCGCGGTCTCACTTTGAATTAGCGTCACTGTTGTCCCCTGTATTCAAGTCCCACGTTGTGGTCACCAGATCTGGGTTCCCGAGAGGCCGGCACATCTGCCGGGGACTCTTGGCCAGCAAGAGGGTCCCAACCTGAATAGGGGAGTGTGTGGAAGAAAAGGTAGACAGAAAGCAGGGTCTGGAGGGCTGAATAAGCAATGCTTAAACAGCAGTGCTTAAACAGCAACTTTATTGTGCACACAGTTAGTATATATATATGTTTGTCCTACGTCATTAACAGGAACAGATACCATTACCTCATACATGAAAGCAGCACACAAGAACAATAGTAAAATCAGCTACATAACTGGGTACAATCAAGTCACACAGGTGGTGGGGAAACTTAAAAGTTACTGACCTATGCAAGGCACCAGAGAGGCAGAAACCCATTATATTTGCACAGTCACAAGAACAGGCACAGGACCCAATAGTGGGTAAACAAAGTCATAAATCAGATACAGAAACTGAACACATTGTCCTGTCAGGCCACATGCAGGCCACATCACAGTCTCACAAAGTTCTTTTTATAATTCCTTTACCTGCAGTTCCTACTTTCCCATAGCTCGACTACCTCCAATGGGAAACTGTGTCCGGGCTCAAGCTCACCATATGGTGAGGCTCAATTCCGAGGGGTCTCACATGGGAATGAACCCCACACTATAAGTGACAGACTGTCTCCTGAAGCAGCTCCCCGACCCCCATATATCCAAAGAGACACCTCATAAGGGAGAGCTCAGGCTGACGTCTGGCGGGTATCCTTCTGGGACAAAGATAACAGAAGAAGAAACTGGCAGCAACCCTTATGGTTCTGCCGCCACTGCAGGTGATCCACAGGCAAGCAGTGTCTGGAGTGGACCTCCAGCAGTCATACAGCAGAGGGGCCTGTTAGGAGGAAAACTGAAAAACAGAAAGAAATAAATTCATCATCAGCAAAAAGGACATTCACTCAGAGACCCAATCTGAAAGTCACCAACTACAAAGACCACAGATAGATAAATCCACAAAGATGGGAAGAAACCAGTGCAAAAGGGTGAAAACACCCAAAACCAGAATGCCTCTCCTCCTTCAAGGGATCACAGCTCCTCACCAGCAAGGGAACAAGGCCGGATGGAGAATGAGTCTGATGAATTGACAGAAACAGGCTTCAGAAAGTGGGTAATAACAAACTTCTCTGAGCTAAAAGAACATGTTCAACTCCAATGCAAAGAAACTAAGAACCTTGAAAAAAGGTTTGATGAAATGCTAATGAGAATAGACAGCTTAAAGAAGAATATAAATGAATTGATGGAGCTGAAAAACACAACATGAGAACTTCACGATGCACAGACAACTTTCAATGGCTGAATCAACGAAGCAGAAGAAAGGATATCAGAGATTGAAGATCAACTCAATGAAATAAAACGAGAAGGCAAGATTAGAGAAAAAAAGTACAAAGAAATGAACAAAGCCTCCAAGAAATATGGAATTATGTGAAAAGACCTAATCTACGTTTGATAGGTGTACCTGAATGTGAAAGAGAATGAATCCAAGCTGGAAAACGTTCTGCAGGGTATTATCCAGGAGAACTTCCCCAATCTAGCAAGGAGGCCAATATTCAAGTCCAGGAAATATAGAGAACACCACAAAGATATTCCTCAAGTCGAGCAACCCCAACGCACATAATTGTCAGATTCACCAGGGTTGAAATGAAGGAAAAAATGCTAAGGGCAGCCAGAGAGAAAGGTTAGGTTACCCACAAAGGGAAGCCCATCAGACTCACAGTGTATCTCTCAGCAGAAACCCTACAAGCCAGAAGAGAGTGGAGGCCAATATTCTTTCAACCTAGAATTTCATATCCAGCCAAACTAAACTTCATAACCAAAGGAGAAATAAAATCCTTTATAAACAAGCAATTGCTCAGAGATTTCATCACGACCAGGCCTGCCTTACAAGAGCTTTTAAAAGAAGCACTAAACATAGAAAGGAATGACCAGTACCACCCACTCCAAAAACGTACCAAATGGTAAAGACCATTGACACAATGAAGAAACTGCATCAACTAATGGGCAAAACAACCAGCTAGCATCAAAATGGCAGGATCGAATTCACACATAACATTATTAACTTTAAATGTAAATGGGCTAAGTGCCCCAGTCAAAAGACACAGATTGGCAAATCGGATAAAAAGTCAAAACCCATCTGTGTGCTGTTTCTAGGAAACCTATCTCACATGCAAGGACACACATAGGCTCAAAATAAAGGGATGGAGGAAGATTTACCAAACAAATGGAGAGCAAAAAAAAAGGAGTTGCAATCCTAGTCTCTGATAAAATAGACTTTAAACTAACTAAGATCAAAAGAGATGAAGAAGGGCATTACATAATCGTAAAAGGATCAATGGAACAAGAAGAGCTAATGATACTAAATATATATGCAGCCAATACAGGAGCACCCAGATACATAAAGCAAGTTCTTAACAACCTACAAAGAGACTTAGACTCCCACACAATAATATTGGGAGACTTTAACACTCCACTGTCAATATTAGACAGATCAACAAGACAGAAAATTAACAAGGATATCCAGGACTTGAACTCAGATCTGGACCTAGACATTTATAGGACTCTCCACCCCAAATCCATAGAATACACATTCTTCTTAGCACCACATCACACCTACTCTAAAACTGACCACATAATTGGAAGTAAATCACTCCTCAGCAAATGCAAGAGAATGGAAATCATAACAAACAGTCTCTCAGATCACAGTGCAATCAAATTAGAACTCAGGATTAAGAAACTAACTCAGAACCACATAACTTCATGGAAACTGAACAACTGGCTCTTGAATGTTGACTGGACAATGAATTGAAGACAGAAATAAAGATGTTTTTGAAACCAATGAGAATGAAGACACAACATAGCAGAATCTCTGGAACACATTTAAAGCAGTGTCTAGAGGAAAACTTATAGCAATAAATCCCCACATGAGAAGAAAGGAGAGGTCTAAAATCGACACCCTATCATCAAAATTGAGAGAGCTAGAGGAGCAAGATCAAAAAAACTCAAAAGCTAGCAGAAGACAAGAAATAACTAAGGTCAGAGCAGAACTGAAGGAGATAGACACAAAAAACCCTTCAAAAAATCAATAAATCCAGTAGGTGGTTTTTGAAATCAACAAAATAGACCATTAGCTAGATTAATAGAAAAGAGAGAAGAATCAAATAGATGCAATAAAAAACGATAAAGGGGATATCACCACTGATTCTATAGAAATACCAACTACCATCAGAGATCACTACAAACAACTCTATGCACATAAACCAGTAAACCTGGAAGAAATGGATAAACTCCTGGACACTTGCACCCTCCCAAGCCTAAACCAGGAAGAAGTCTAAACCCTGAATAGACCAATAACAAGAGCTGAAGCTGAGGCAGCAATTAATAGTCTACTAACCAAAAAAAGCCCAGGTCCAGATGGGTTCACAGCCCAATTCTACCAGACATACAAAGAGGAGTGGGTACCACTCCTTCTGAAACTATTCCAAACAATCCAAAAAGAGGGAATCCTTCCCAGATCATTTTATGAAATCAACATCATCCTGATACCAAAACCTGGCAGAGACTCAACAAGAAAAGAAAACTTCAGGCCAATATCCATGATAAACATAGATGCAAAAATCTTCAATAAAATACTGGCAAACCAATTGCAACAGCCCATCAAAAAGCTTATCCATCCTGATTAAGTAGGCTTCATCCCGGGGATGGAAGGCTGGTTCAACATATGCAAGTCTATAAACGTAATTCACCACATAAACAGAACCAAAGACAAAAACCACATGATAATCTCAATAGATGCAGAGAAGGCCTTTGACAAAATTCTACAGCCCTTTGTGCTAAAACTGTCGATGGAACGTATCTCAAAATAATAAAAGCTATTTAAAACAAACCCACAGCCAATATCGTACTGAACAGGCAGAAACTGGAAGCATTCCATTTGAAATCTGGCACTAGACAAGGATGCTCTCTCTCACCACTCCTATTCAATATAGTAGTGGAAGTTCTAGCCAGCAATCAGCCAAGAAAAAGAAATAAAGTGTATTCAATTAGAACAGGCGGAAGTCAAGTTGTTTCTATTTACAGATGACATGATTGTATATTTTGAAGACCCCATTGTCTCAGTCCAAAATCTCCTTAAACTGGTAAGCAACTTAAGCAAAGTCTCAGGATGCAAAATCAATGTGCAGAAATCACAAGCATTCCTATACACCAATAACAGACTTAAAGAGAGCCAAATCAAGAATGAACTGCATTTACAATCACTACAAAGAGAACAAAATACTAGGAATGCAACTAACAAAGGATGTAAAGGACCTCTTCAAGGAGAACTACAAACCACTGCTGAAGGAAATAAGAGAGGACTCAAACAGATGGAAAAATCTTCCATGCTCATGGTTAGGAAGAATCAATATTGTGAAAATGGCCATACTGCCCATAGTAATTCATAGATTCAATGCTATCCCCATCAACTTACCAATGACCTTCTTCACAGATCTGGAAAAAAAACCTTAAACTTCATATGGAACCAAAAGAGAGCCTACATAGCCAAGTCAATTCTAAGCAAAAAGAACAAAGCTGGAGGTAGCAAATTGAATCTTCATGATTCAATTTTTTCTTCCTGATTTCTCTTTCTGTGTTCCCGAGAAATATTCGTCTTTAGTTTGCTTTTCTAGTAATGACTTTGTATGAGCTAGTATCATAAAATGAATTGAGAAGTATTTCATTAAATTCTCCTGTTTCTTGATTGACTGAAGTGTCTCTTAAGCTTTGAGCATTATGGAAGAGGATGAATTCTGACATGACCAAGGTCATATTTCCTTCCAAAGCCAATAGAGTGTAGCACTGAGGGCCTTTGGGGTGATGGTCTAGGGTCATTCAAACCTCATTAGAGCCTTAGACCCTTACCTGAAAGGGCCCTCAGTGTTACACTCTGTTGGCTGGCAACATAACAACTTTTAATTATTGCTATGATATTACATCAATTTTTGGTTATTATAGTTCATATTTCTTTTTATAGTGGAAGGGGTCTAATCTATGTCAGCTTAATCTTCCATGTTGCCTAAAGTTAAGGGAAGAAGATTTTTAAAATGTCAGAGGAAATACAGGCAAGATTTCATAGTTAAGGCCAAAGAACACTATAACTTAAAAAGTATGAGAGGTTATTGAAAATTAAATACATAATAAAAGAGGCCAGGTACAGTGACCCATGCCTGTAATTCTAGCACTTTTGGAACCTAAGATAGGAGGATCACTTGAGGCTGGGAGTTCAAGACCAGTCTGGGCAACATAGGAAGACCCCCCTATGTTTTAAAGTAAAATTTTAAAAAAGACTCTTACATAATTGCAAAATCTTGATAAATTCCTATAGTGACAAGAAAGAAATTGTCCAGCTTCTGGGAGTGCTGTCAGCGGACAAACTTCCTTTAAGGGCCTGAGATTGCCTCAATTGCAGAGAACCACATGGCCCAGTGTCTTGCCCTTGGATAATCTATAGCCAGTAACCGAGGAAGGCTATAAAAGCCTGGCCATTTGTGCTAAATGTGGAAGAGCTCTGATGGGCCATTTTACCTCCATAACTCCCTGTGGGATTGACTGGGGTTATTGTCAGGCCTACACTGCAGCTTTACTTTCCCCTATCCCCAGTTCTGCTTCCTTTCCTCTGTTTACAGATATTGATTCTGCAGGGACTCCCTAATTGACATCCTGCATGATAAATTAAGTCTTGGCCTGATTCCTGGGAAAGCTGAAGGCCCTGGAAGCACAGGTGATAAGACTAGGTTTTGGAGTTGGATCACTTATAGCACAGGTGGTAGTAAGTGGAACACAAATAGCACCTGGCACAAGGTGGAGGTCTGATAGTTAAAACTTTCATTATTGGCAGATTGGGATGCTATACTGGTGGAAGGGAATATAGAGGCTGAAGCCAAATATCAGGTTTTGTGGTATATGGGGCAAATAGTAACTATAAGACTAAGGAAATTAGATGAATTTCTAACCTCCATGGACACTAGGAAAATAAAATAAAAATCTGAGAGCAAATAACAGGCAATTTCTGAAAGTGAAGTGCGAAAGCAAAGGTTCTCCCAGGTATCATACAAAGAGGCTCTAAGTTCCTGCAGGATGGCAGAGAAAGCTGAGGACCAGGACTTAATCTGCAGAGTAGCCAAACCCCAAAGAAGGTTGAGCTCTAAATAGTGACAGGTTTGCTATACCAAGGTCAAGGCCCTGGTTAGGAAACAATAGTTCTGTGTACAGTGGCTCATGCCTTTAATTCCAGTGTTTTGGGAGGCTGAAGTGGCAGGATCACTTGAGGCCGGGAGTTCAAGTCCAGCCTGGGCAACATAGCAAGACCTTGTCTCTAAAAATGAAAAAAAAAAAAAAAAAAATTAGCCAGATGTGGTGGTGTACACCTGTAGTACCAGCTACTTGCAGGCTGAGGCAGGAAGATTTATTGATCCCAGGAGGTTGAGGTTACAGTGAGCTATGATTGTGCCACTCCACTCTAGCCTAGGCAACAGAGTGATACCCTGTCTTAAAAAATAAAAATAAATAAGACTGGAACCCTGACACAATGAGTAAAGACAAGAAGACAATAGGAGGGTTGCTGCCTCTGAGAAATCTTGAATTCACAGATTCTTTGAAACCTTCTGAACTACTCTCTGCCCCACTAAAAGCCAGCATCCACTCCCTTCTTGAAGATAATGAAGAGGCCTCTCATTGACAAGACAACAGATCCTTCATTTAGGATCTGTTCTCCGTGCTGTCCTTTCTACCTGGACTATAATAGAGAAACAGGGGACATGCTGGGATCCATCAGCAAGAAGATTTATACCCCAAAGGAGCTATAAAGTTGAGCTAGCGTGTACCAGCAGGAGCCCGGGAAGCACATGTGGGTCTGCATTCTAAAGGTGCTTGATTAAGGAGGGTAGAACATAAGATTGGCTAACGGAGAATTTATTGACTGATAAAGGAGAGCTTATCAATTAAATTAAGAATTTAATACCTTGGCAAGGACCCCAGGAGGTAATGTAAGTTCACTGCTAGGATAGCTCCTAGTAGCCTGAAAAAAGTGATAGTTATGCTAAATGCAGTTGAGATGCCCGAATTGCTGTAGCAGTTGGTAGAGGAGGGATTAAAAGACTCGGAGAGGTGGGCATGCTGAAATAGATATACTATGTGAGGCTGAAAAACTTACCAAATGATTATGTTCCATGGGAAGGTCCAGAGAATTCATCATTGATATGGTTGGAATGTTTGCACCCCCCAGACCCCGAAATTAATTAGTTGAAATCCTCATCCCCAAGGTGATAGTATTAGGGGCTGAGGCCTTTGGGAGGTGATTAGGTCATGGGTGCTCTGCCCTCATAACTAGAATTAATGTCCTTGTAAAAGAGGTTTGAAGGAGCTTGTTTACCTCTTCCACCATGTGAGAACACAGCAAAAAGACTGTTGTGTAGAAGTGCCCAGCACAGGATCTGTCAGAGCCTTAATTTTGGAATTTCCAGCTTCCAGAACTGTGAGAAATAAATTTGTGTTGTTCATAAGCAACCCAGTTTATGGTATCTTATTAAAGCAACCCAGATGGATTAAGACAATTGCTATCATGTGGCAGTCTTCTCCAAATCTCATGATGAAATATGATACCCAGTGTTGGAGGTGAGGCCTGGTGGGAGGTATTTGGGTCATGGGGGCAGATCCCTCATTCATGGCTTGGTGCCCTCCCCACAGTAATGAGTGACATGTCTTAGTTCAGGCAATAACTGGTTGTTGAAGAGCCTGGCACTTCCTCCTTTCCCTCTTGATTGCCCCCTCTCTTGCTGGCTCCCCTTCCCTTCTGCCATGACAAAAACTTCCTGAGACCTCACCCTAAGCAGATGCTGGCACCATGCTTTTTGTACAGCCTGTAGAACCCAGAGCCAAATAAATCTCCTTTCTCTATAAATTACCCAGCCATGACTTCTATAACAGTGCAAAATGGACTAACACAATAATCATTTACCAAGGCCAGCAGGGGTGCACTAGTGAGGAGGCAGCAACAACATTAACAGAAGTTTGACAGTGGCCATTACAGAACCAGATTCCCTGATAGCAATGAGGATGCTACAACCTGAAACAATAGAATTGAGACAGTGGCATGTAACCCTCAGAAGCCAAACAGTAATTATAGATCCAATTATTGTAATGTGATAAGAGGGGAGTGGCAGCCAAGAGGCCCTGACTCTCAGAGAGTTACGGAGATCAATAATAAAACATGGGTATATTAGTCAGGGCTCCCCAGAGAAACAGAACCAACAGCATGAGTACATAGGGAGAAAAATCGATTTATTTTACTGAGTTGGTTTACATGATTGTGGAGGCTTGGCCAGAAATCTGCAGGGTAGGCTGGCAGGCTGGAGACCCAGGGAAGAGTTGCAGTTTGAGTTCAAAGAACTCTGCAGGAAGAATTTCTTCCTGCTCTGAGAACATTAGTGTTTGTTCTGTTAAGGCCTTCCCCAGCAGGAGCCAGGGGAGTACTTCCCCTGAATTCTTAAGGTGCTTGATTAAGGAGGCTAGAATATAAGGTTGGATAAGGGAGAGTTTATTGACTGATAAAGGAGAATTTATCAATTAAATTCAGAATTTAATACCTTGACAAGGACCCAAGGAGGTGAACATACATCATCATCACCCTTGGGGTCCTTACCAACATCACCTCCTGGGGTCCTTGCCAAGATATTAAATGAGGCCTAACCACATTATGGAGGTTAATCTGCTTTATTCCAACTCTGCTGATTCAAATGTTAATCTCATCCAAAAAGACATCATCACAGAAAAATCCAGAATAATATTTGACCAAATATTTGAGCACTTTGGTCCAGCCAAATTGACACATAAAATTAACCAAAATAATGGGGCAGAATAGATGAGCAGCCCACAGATGTAATGTTTTACTTGTACTATCAAAAGAACTAAGGATGAATGATCAGGAAGCTGGAGGAAGTTGCCCCGGTAAGAAGCCATTACCTTATCCAGTTTCCAGACCTGAGCCGGTTTTTAGCCCTAGAACCACTAAAAGGAAAAATAGAAAGATCTTAAAACACGCTAATAGAGGTACATGGTAATGATTCCACAAATACTTCCTCAAAGGGATCTACAGACATTTAACTGGTTGACTGTATGCTGGGGAAAGGGGAATGCCCAACATTTGAGGATTGTTAGACAGAAGATCTGAGCTGACACTGATTTACCTCATCAATGACATCAAGCAGAGACCAGAAACATTATCATGACCCCCATTAGTATAGGCATATATAGGTGTCTTAGACCAGTCATGCTGCTGTAACAAAATACCATAGGTGGCTTATAAACAACAGAAATTTATTTCTTATAGTTCTGGAGGCTGAAAAGTCCAAGATCAAGTTGGAGGTAGATTTTGGTGTCTGGGAAATGTCCCATTCTGATTCATTGATGGTGTCTTCTTGCTGGGTCCTCACTTGGCAGAAGGAGCAAGCAAGCTTCCTTGGGCTTCTTTGGTAAGGGCACTAATTTCATTCTTGAGGGGTCTGGCCTCATGATCTCATTATCTCCCAAAGGCCCCACCTTTGAATACCATCATTTTTGGGATACAGTTTCAAAACATGAATTTTGGGGGGATACAAACTTTCCAACAATAGCAATAAGGGAAGTAATAAATAGAATGTAATGGGTCATGGTCCCACTCACAGTGGGTCCACTGGGACCATGGACATTGCCTGTGTTCCTGAATGCATAATTAGGAAAGATACCCAGTGACTGGTGCAACCCCAGATTAACCTGTGGGATAAGGAATGTCATAAAGGGGATAGTGAAGTACAAATGTCCAAAACTTCCCCCCAAATAGTGAATCAAAGTTGATACTGAATCCCAAGAAGATGAGAGAAATTCCTGGCATGCTACTGGGCCCTGATCAAGTTATTGGACCATGGGACATCATGTGTCCATAACTGCTCATTGTGAGCTGGGTTATATGACTCACCGTTATATGGTCAAAAGGGCCCAGCAATCTACCCAGAGTTGAGCACAAATAGGACCAGAATGCATGGGCACACCCATGTGTCATCCACTGCTGTTGCATTATCTCCCCTCCCACACACCTATTGCTGCATGAGATAGTCCTTACAACCAGCTCTCAGAGGAGGATAAAACCTGAGCTTCGTTCACAGGTGGATCTACTTGGTATGTGAGTGAAATCTGAAAATGGATGCAACTCTACTACAGCCTGACTCATGAGTGGCCTTGAAAGAGAATGGTGAAAGAAAATGCTTCTAGTAGGCAGATATTTTAGTGATGTACCTGATCATCCACTTTGTGTAGATAGAGAAGTGGCCTCAAGTTAGAATATAATCTGACTCATAGGCAGTGGTGAATGGCCTGGCCAGCTTGTCAGAAGCCTGTAAGAAGAAATATTGGAAAAGGAGGTCTGGGATGGAAGCATATGGATGAATATATCAAAGTGGGTGCAAAGAGTGAAGATTTTTATATAGCATGCTTATTCTCACCAGAGAGCATCTTCTACAATAGCGGTATTAAAAACAGACAGATACAGTGCCAATGAGTAAATGAACAAAGTGGTCTTAGTGGCAGAGATGGAGACTATAAATGGACCCAACACTGGACAACCACTTACCAATACTGGTTTAACTGTGCCTGCCACTACTGAATGTCCAATCTGCCTGCACCAGGGATCAATATTCAGTCACTGATATGGTCCCATCCATCAAGGAGACCAACCATCTACTTGGTGGCAGATTGACATTGAGTTCCTTCCACTTAGGAAGGGCTAATGAATCATTCTGAAAGGAATAGATAGACACATAGTCTGGATATAGATTTACATCTCATGTCTTAAGACCGTTAGCCCCATGATCTGAGAGCTTTTGGGGCATTTGATCTACTGGCATAAGATCCATATAACATCACATTAGAGCAGGGGCCCACTTTATAGCAAAGGAAATGAGAGAGTGGGTTTCTTAATCATGGGATCCTCTGGTCATATCATGTACTATATCACATAGAAGGTCCCAGCCTGATAGAACATAGAAACTGCTTATTTAATAGTGGAGTCCCAGCTCAGACACTCTATGAAGATGAGGCCCTATCCTCTGTGATGCAATGTTTGCTTTGATCAAAGTCTTTTACATGTATGCATTCCTCAAGAGGAAGAATACACAGGTCTGGGAATCAAGGGATGAAAGCAGGAGTTGCCCAGTGGCTCAGTGTTTTCAAAATGTGGTGCCTAGAGGCTGGTCTGAAGGTAGTGAGTGATCTCAATTAATTGTACAGTTACAGATTGAACTCCTTGTTCTATCCTTTCCCCCTTCTCACTACTACACTTGACCAGACTTAAAAAGTAAAGTAAATTGTGGTGCCTAGAATTATGCACAATATTTCAGCTATTCTGTGGAACACAGAGGGACCCCATATTCTGTGCTCCAAACAATACAGTTATCTTCTCAGAATCTGCTCTCATGTTGAGCTTGAGGTCAACTTCCTTTCTCATGAACTGGTATCAAGACATGTAATCCTATCCTGTACTTATTTTTAATGAAAAATGTATATTTATCCATAGGAAATTTCTCCTTGATGCTTTAGTCTCTTGTTGGTATCTTGATTCTGACATCTTTTGTATTTGTTATTATACTTAGTTTTGTGTTATTCTTGAATGTGACAAACAGGTCTTCCATACGTGTTTATCAAAATCATGGCTAAAATTGAATAAGATATGGGCAATGCCCGATATTAATGGCATGCTGCTGGGGACCTCCTTCCAGAGGTCCCTCTGTGCTCTGTGTGCCACAGAATACCTGGAATATTGTGCTCTCAGTTCCTAGGCACTCCATTTTAAGAAGACTGATCCACTGGAGTAGGTTTGGTAGATGGCAGGTAGGACGTGAGGGAAGCTGGAAATCACACCATTTAAAGTGGAAGGAACAGGGGCCAGAACCAGAGAATACAAAACCAAGGGAAACAGGGTGGTTATCCTTGAATATTTGAAGGCCTTTAGGTAGAAAAAAGAATGACTTGTGTTTTGCTCCAAGTAACAAAATTAGGAACAATATTGCTTGGGAATAAAGTGTGATGGAGTATGGTCACACAACCCCAAAATATGCCCCTTTTGTATACTGAGTATTTAAAGCTGGAGGAAATTGTGAAAAGCTCAGAAGCAGAAAGGTTTCTCTGAGCTTCTGCTCCATCTTTCAAAGACCTTCATGTGGCCAGTGTCCTGCCCTACGCATGAAGGGAAGACATGTTATACAGAGAGGCAGAGGAGCATCTGAACAAACAGACCTGGCTAAGGTTCCCCCAGTTTATTACCATTAGGTCAGAACCCCTTTTTGTCCAGTCATCCTTCCACATGACTGTCCATTCTTTGCCAAACCTAAACATAAAAATTTATTATTTTCTCCAGGTCTTTGGGTCTTAATTTCTGAAGGCTCTCATCTCACATAAAACTTAGGTTAAATAAATTTCTTACTTTTTTCATTTATTAATCTGCCTTTTGTAATAGGGGTATCAGCTATAAACCTTGGATGGGCAGGAAAAGATACTGCTTTTTTTCCCCTACAAATTCCAAAGAACAACACTGCCACAGAACTGTCCCATAGACTGGTGTGGTTCCCAGGTCACTTAGAAAGGTATAATGCAGAGGTAGGCCATTGGATTTTATTTAGTTAGTTATTTAGTTTTTGACACAGAGCTGGAGTGCAGTCATGCAATCTCGGCTCACTGCAGCCTTGACCTTCTGGACTCAAGCAATCCTCCCACCTCATCCTCCTGTGTAGCTGGAACTACAGGTGCACACCCCACATCCGGCTAATTTCTCCTATTTTTTTGTAGAGACAGGGTTTCATCATGTGTCCCAGGTTGGTCTCGAACTCCTGGGCTCAAGCCGTCTGCCTGCCTCAGCCTCCCAAAGTGCTAGACATGAGCCACTGCACCTGGCGTAGATTTGATATTCTTTCTGTAAACTGTTTCAACTCTAACATTCTACAATTTCCTTCTCTCAAAACCTGCTCTCGAATCTCTTTTATTCAGACTCAGGCATAAATGACAGATGATAAGTTTGTAGCCTCCCCAGTCCCCTGGGAGCAAAATTTTAAAGAGTTAAAGACATATTGAAGAGTTAATTTGCTAGCTCATGGTGTGAGGCATTTTAGCCTATGGTTGGAGTGAGCCTGGGAGGGTCGGGAGTCCTTTTCCCTGCCTTGTATTCACATGGACACAGTGGCTTTCTTTCCCCCATGAAGCTCAGAGCCCTTTGCTTTCTTGGCACAAGGAAAAATTCTACAAGAATAATGTATTTGTCGTTAAATCTGCTCTTCCAGCAAAGGCTGTCATTGCTTCCCATGGAACATCTTTACATCACAAAAGCATCAGCCTCCTTTTAAAATGAATGAATGAATGAACCAAAATGTCAATGCTTTTATTTCTTTTGATCAAAAGCCATGCTTACTGTAATAAAAGACAAACCAGGGTAACTGAGTATACATGAAAGAGAAAGGAAGTACCTAGTAAAGCTTACATTATAAAAGCTCCTTTGGCTGGAGATATGCCTGTCTGGATACGAAATTGGCATTTCAGAGCCATACAATTTATGTAAACAGTAGCCACTAACATATTTTATCTTGGTCATGTGCCCAATCTGAAAAGAAAAAAACCTGAGATTCTCCTTGAGAACAACTTCTTGATGGAGCTTTCTGGATGATTTCTCATGAGACTGCACAGGCAGTCGGTCACCTCTTTAGGTGGTGGACACATTAAATCTAATCATGATGACTACTATCTGAGCACCACTGGAGTCTGGGCTCAGGACCCCCTCCCTAGCCCCCGGGCTGGCTGCCACCTCCTGAACAATGGGTCTGACAGCTGTCTCCACGCAGTCTTGCAGCATCCAGCTTGACTGGGAATGATTAGCCCATCCTGACGAAGCTCTTCCCCCACTGAGACGCGCTGGCAGTGCTTTCCTTTGGAGACAGCCCTTGTGTGCTCCTGGCAGGGCGTTTGCTGTTCTCGTAGATGTCTGGGGAGCTTCGCCAGAACCAGCCAGGCCGGCAGTTTATAGTAGTGCTTCAGAACAAATGTGTGGTTTATTGGGAGCTGGGGGGAAGGGTGTGGGGGTCGGGGGTTGTCTATACTTAGTGTAATTCCATGCAGGGTGAGAAAACAGTAGGTGGAGTGAGGGGATTGGGAAAGAAGTGGGATAAAGATGAACCCCAAGCAGTGAGAGTGTCTGGGGCACCCAGACCCTATTTATTTGGCTTTGAGTCATGTCGGGGAATGTTTGCACCCTCACAGGCCTTCAGAGGACCCACTAGGGTCAGCTTCCCTGCAGTTTCCTGGTGGCCCTTTGATAGTCTACAAACCAACTGGAAAGCAAAGACCACCGTCAAAAAAAGGCTCCGGGCAGCAAGCAGAGCCCGCCATCCATCCAGAGCTCAGCCTGAAGGAAAGCTACAGCCAGAGGCTCCAGCCACCAGGTCTCAGAGCTACAGGCACTTTCACACAGGGGTAGACAGAGATGAGGTGGGAGCTGATGCATTAAGCCTGAAAGGTACCAACAAAATGATCATGGATATTTCTATTTGACATGTTATTGTGTTTTTCTTTTTAAAATATTTGAGATCGTTCTAGACAATTTCTTATTTCTAGCAACAGAGTGATCTGAACTACTGATCTGCTTGGAAATCAAGAGATTCTGTTTATGGATCTGTACTAACAACTCTTTCATACTCTGGGCGGGCTTTAGCAGTGCAGTTTCCAGAAAGTATCTGAAATGTTAAGAAGGCGGGGGGAGAAAGGGAGAGAAAATAATTTGGGAGTAATCTGAGCTTCTTGGAAACCGATAAGATCCAAGAAACCTCAGTCCTAAATGACATGCAGAGCAACTTGTAGGTTCATTACTGACTCCAAAATGGTCTCATTCTTACTCAATAGGTTTTTGTCTTGTTTCTTTTAAAACCTAACCCCTTTAGCTGTCAGCAGTGTATTTTGAAATGACATTAGAGTGCCCTCTTCTAATTGGCAGAAAGCAATCATCATGACAGTGAGTCACTCTAGGACCCAGACATCCCCTCAGTGTCCAGTTTCCTCCAGAAACACTTAGGTACAAAAGTGGGTCAGAAGTGCCCATCATCCCCGGCATATTCTTTCCTGTATGTTTAAACCAACATTTTTTTGTACTTATAAGGAATTGTTATACTAATAATTTTTTTGCCAAATTGGCCATAATATAATCCACCTACCACTGACCAACTACAGAAGAAAAATTAAACAAACGTTTTGCTGTTGTTATCCTTTTTTTCCTAGGGGTTGAGCTTCTGAAGCCAGGAGGTCACTTGGATTATGTATACAACCTTGGTAATTGCATTCCTACATTCTACAAAATGCCACGGCACTCACTACAGTCCAAAATAGCTGTTGCAAACAATGACAATTACTGCCCAGACATTTTCAAACACAGCAGGTTACTGGCTGAAGCTGTGATGGAAACCCTAAAAAATATATAAATATTTTGAAATGCTCTGTAAATCAAACTGATGCCCCAGACACAGAGTGGATTGTCTCGAAGCAGCTGAAGTCATTTGGAGGCTGTGAGGCTTTGCTGAAGGGTGTTGGAAAATGTTGAGCTTGTTAATATTAAGCCCAAATGTCATAATTAAATGATTTTTAAGTTTTCTTTCTCTCCAGGAATAGAGATCTCAGTTTTGTCTGTTCACTCTCACCCTATAAAGGCCCCTACTCTATTGGAAAAAAGATGGCAAACCCTTAAATTCCCACACTGCTTTCATATGTTCAGTAATTCCAGCATCTGATGAGTGCTATTGGGTGACTGTGACAAGTGTTTATGAAAGGGAGATCTGAGGCCACTGCCTGTGGTGATCTGAGAGGCCTTGAGGATAAGCAGCTGGGGTCACAGAGCAGCAATAATGGCTGCCAAGGGGCCAGAGCCACAAGGAATCTTGCTTAAACATTCCAGCAGCTTCTGCCGCTCTAGGCCAGCCTGTGGGGGTGCAGCTTACAGAGTCACGGGGCTTTCTGTCTTGTGGGGCCAATTTTCCCATGGTGACTCTGACTTCTGGATGGAGCCTTCTGTGTCTGTTGGGGTTGAGGGGTAAGGTAAGAAATCTGACACTAATATAATCCCACCGGCAGGGGCCACCTGCTGGAAGGGCCAATCTCATCTTGGGACACAAAAGAGCCTGCTTCGGACACCCACATAGGGCAGGCCTCCCTCCACTACCCTAAGGTAATGGGAAATTAGAATTAAATCTAGGACATAGGACCGTCTTCTCCAGGGAGGAGTGCACCTAGGGTGAGTCTAGGGAGTTTCTTGTTCTAATGAATATACTTGGATTTTAGACAAATCTCTGAATTCAAGTAAGTCATTTCCTTGAAATGATGGAAATTATTAAAACAAAAGCAATCCACCTATATTCTAATTTATTAAGAAATGTTTGCCTGGCACAGTGGCTCATGCCTGTAATCCCAGCACTTTGGGAGGCTGAGGTGGGTGGATCACGTGGTCTGAAGTTTGAGACCAGCCTGGCCAACATAGTGAAACTCTGTCTCTGCTAAAAATACAAAAAAATTAGCTGGGTGTGGTGGCACGCAACTGTAGTCCCAGCTACTCAGGAGGCTGAGGTGGGAGAATCACTTGAACCTAGGAGGTGGAGGCTGCAGTAAGCTGAGACTGTGCCATTGTATTCCAGCCGGGGCAACAGAGTCTTGCAAAAAAAAAAGAAAAAAAAGAAAAAAAGAAAAATGTTCGTTTCAGGTGTTGGCACAGAGGAGATAGCTATTAAATAAAGATAAGCTGAGTAATACATTCTCATTGTAGTTGAGTATAGTATTAATTTATATACATGATTTGCTGGCTTTTTATTTTTCATATGGCATGTCCAGTGCATTGTTTTCAGCTTCCCAGAGAATAAACTGCAGGGAGAATGTTACTATTATGCAGTAATCAGTAGGTGGGGAGGGAGCACAGTTAGTACAGAGGATATTTTCTTGGTTTTTCACTCTTTTTTTTTTGAGACAGTGTCTTGCTCTGTTGCTCAGGCTGGAGTGCAGTGGCGCTCCACTCGGCTCACTGCAAACTCCACCTCCAGGGTTCAAGTGATTATCCTGCCTCAGCCTCTCAAGCAGCTGGGATTACAGGCTCATGCCACCATGCCTGGCTAATTTTTGTATTTTTTTTTTTTTTGTAGAGATGGGGTGTTACCACATTGACCAGGTTGGTCTCAAACTCCTGACCTCAAATGATCTGTCTGCCTTGGCCTCCCAAAGTTCTGGGATTACAGGCATGAGTCACCATACCCAGCTGGTTTTTAAATCTCTGAAGCAACCTCATGAAGCTACTTCTTGGTCCTCTGTGATCATGCCACATGGTGGGAACTCACTGCTTAGAGACTGCCTCCTTTTTGTCATATCAGTCTTATAAATAATGGGCAGGACTCTTTCAGTTGCTTGCAACGTGGATCCAACTTGGCCTCACTAGAAAAATGAAATTCGTAAGTCATGCAGCAAGCAATAGAAAAGGACAAGGTATACATTCCTTGAGAGGCCTGGCCTCTTGGGTCATAGGCCCACTGTGTGGCATTGCTGCTAGAAGAGGTAGAAGAACTATAAGAACTATGGAATGTTGGGACTATAACAATGTTGTTTGTTTCAGATGAAAAACATGTCCCCATGGTTTTTTCCTCTGTAATAATCCATGAAAAGCTTAATTTCTCTCCAACTTGAAAATGTTTAAGATACTTAAAGACAGATATAAAGATTAAGAAATTGTCTTAGGACTACTATAACCAAATACCATAGGACTGCTATAACAAAATACCATTCAGGACTACTATAACAAAATACCATAAACTTTGTGGCTTTTAGGCAACATAAATTTATTTCTCACAGTTCTGGAGGCTGGGAAGTCCACGATCAAGGCACCAACAGATTCTGGCGAGGACCCTCTTGCTAGACGGCAATCCTTTCTGTGTCCTTATAAGGTGGAACAGGCAAAACAAGCTCCCTCAGGCATCTTTTATAAGAGCACAAATCCCATTCATGAGAGTGGGCCTAATCACTTCTCAAAGGCTCCACCTCTTAATACCATCACATTGAGGATTATGTCTCAACATATGAATTTGGGGCCAGAGATCCATAAGCATTCAGACTGCAGCATAGAGATCTTCATGCCAAATATTCTCTGATCCAATTGTCTCCTTATCATGGTATTTTTATGTATTCATTCTCTAATTTATCTGTGTCTGTTACTCTGGGGTTTCTAACACAGTCTCCAAATACACCTTTATAGCCTGGGCAACATAGCAAGACCTTGTCTCTATTAAAAGTTAAAAAAATTAACCAAGCACGGTAGTACACATCTGTATTCTCAGCTATTCAGGAGGCTGAGATGGGAGGATTGGTTGAACCTGGGAGATCAAGGCTGCAGCGAGCTATGATCGTGTCACTGCGCTCCAGCCTGGCTGACAGAACCAGGTCCTATCTGAAAACAAACAAACAAACAAACAAAATCAAATATAGCATGAGTGAAGAGTTGAGAAGTACTGCATTGCTGGAAAGGAAATGTCTAGGTTTTCTCTCTTAGCATTTTTCTAATATTTATATGTATTTGGGAAATACCTTTTCCTGAAAGTATTTTGAAGTGTACATCCATCTGTCTGTAATTACCATATAGAAAAGAAGACCTAATTAACATTGTCTTCCTCGTACTATCTAAACACTCTTTGATGCCAGAATCTATACACATATTCTGAAAAATATACTACTTAGAAGAGATAGAGCTTCCCTGCCCCCTTTCCTAAATAACAGATTATTTAATTGTTAGGAAGATTAGTGAGAGGTTTCAGCAGTTTGTTTTCATTGTTTTCCTCTCCTTGACTAAACTACAGTATTTGTCTTGCACATGACATGTCGTATCTTGATATTTTAATTCAAGGACCATATATTGAGTGACCATTATGTGCAAGATACTGTATCAGACACGTCAGTGTTGTCTTTAAGTGGTAGTTTGAGGAACTTCTGCTTTGCTGGCTGTGCACTGTCCCTACTCCTTATGAAATAAGGGCTAAGATTTTTCATCTGAACTGCCAGGTTCTTGATGGTTAGTTAAGGTTATTAGAATTGCAAATAGAAGTGAACTCAAATCTAGTGTGAGTTTAAAAAGGAGAATGTGGTATAAGAATTTAGGAGGGTCTCATGGAATAGCAATAAAAGAGCCATGATTCACACGGGACTGGAATCAGACTCTGTGATGCTGTCTGGAACAAAGGCAGACACTCTCTGTGGGACCAGACAGACTCTCTTCTTTGGCTGTCTCTCTGTGTCTGCTTTCTCTCTTATTTATTTTTAAATTAATTTTCTTTTTTGAGACAAGGTCTCACTCTGTCACTGAGGCTGGAGTGCAGTGGCACAGTAATGGCTCACTGCAGCCTCGACCTCCCAAGGTAAAGCGATTCTCCCACCTCAGCCTCCCACGTAGCTGTGAACACAGGCATGCACCACCAAACCCGGCTAATTATTTTTTTCCTTTTTGTAGAGACAGGGTCTTACTTTGTTGCCCAGGCTAGTCTTGAACTCCTGTACTCAAGTGATCCTCCCTCCTTGGCCTTCCAAAGTACTTGAATTACAGGCATGAGCCACTGAGCCTGGCCTCCTCTCTATTTAGATCAGCTTTCTTTATGCCTCCACATATGGCAGATGTCCACCCCACAGAGCACAAGTGTATGTGTCCTGCAGGTGCAGCCATATGTATAGATGGGCTGAGTTCTGGGAATCCCAGCTCCACATTCCCAGGGAAATTCTATTGGCGCATCTATAGCAAGGTTCCACGCGATCCGCTGTGGGTGCAGTGGAAGACCAAGCCGCTACATTGACTAGGATGGTGGAGCAGGACCAACTTAAGATCTGCAACAAGCCAGGGTAACGACGGAATAGCCCTGGGGCACCCACACTGTACATCTGACACATAGGATGTCATTCGAGCCTCAAGCCAACACACAGGGTAGGGAAGTATGAGTTCCACTTTACCTAGAGGGAACTGAAGTCAGTGATGTACAGACAGGTTGCAGAAGCAGAGGTAGGACTCAGCTCTTATATTCCTCACCCAGTGCTCCTTCTGCCAGTGTCACCTTGGCCCTCTGGTTAACCATGCTTGGAAGATTCTTCTCAAGACAGGGCCACTGTGCTTCTGAGGGGACTGCAGCCAGTTTTCTGAGGCACTGGGCTTGGAATATAATCTTGTGTAATATTCCAAGGAACAGTTGTAAACAACTGTGATCATCCCAGAGCAATACCATCCAAAGCCCATTTCTGTGGGGGACTGTCCCCATCAACAACAATCTTGTCGTTTTGGACAGCTGGTGTGCCACATTCAACATGCCATGTCTCTAAGAACTGGCAACTTCTCCTGGCTTTCTATTTTATCCTGTTTGCTGGCTTCTAGAGAATTTTTTAAAAGCTGAGTATTTGGCCTCTTTGGTTAAACTAGTTGGCTTCCATTTCATTTTTTTTTTTTTTTTTAATTCAATGTATTGATTTTTCATTTTACTGATGATCTCCTTGGCAACGATGCTTGTAGAGAAGCTGTTTCATTTTCTGGTTAAGTTGGACTAGGCATTTCAAACTGTCCCGGACTAGCAGCCCCTGTGGGCACTTTCATGGGTTCTGAGCCATATGCTCATTTTCAGAGATGGAGCTGGGCTGAGCCAGCCAGATGTGGAACCTGTTGTTCACACCTGTGTTAAGCAGTGCCTCATATGGCCAACAAAGCACTGAGGGGTGAGTCTCTCCCATTTGCCAGGCTCGGCATTACCTATGGGGCCCCCTGGGGACCGGGGACCTGTGTCTAGTGTCTGTTCCCTCCAGCAGAGGACACTGGAGAGGTGGGGCCACACTCATTTCCTGCTTGGCTGTTTGCCTGCCCCTTTTTGGAAGCATCTCCATTTCATGTTGCCAATCATTTGCAAACAAATTCCAACCCAAAGCCATGTTGGGACTTTGAATTTTTTGGATGTTTGGCAGGTGACATTTGTATCAGAAGAGTCTCATGGAAGAGGCAAGAGGTCTGACACATGTGTCCCTTGTCTGCAAGGCAGGAAACCTAACGCTGGGGCTATTTGCACCCTGCAAACATGGAAAAGCAGACTCACACCTCCATAACTCAGCCTCTTCTCAAAGATGGGGATGATATGGTCAGTCAGAACTTTCTGAGGCCACTGGACACATTCAGGAACTGTGTTCAAGAGTACCTTGGCCTGTGGGATAAAAAGCTCCCTGATCATAAACAAGCATAATTACTTATCATTTTGTTACAACTTCTCTACCAGGCCAGACTTGGACTGCTAGCTGAATCCCATTTCTCTTCTCTTGGATTGAGTACCTGAACTATTCAGAGAGCCAGTGTGCCCTTCCCTCTCGACAGCCTGCCAGGTCTCCAGTGATATTTATTGACCAGCCTGGTGCACAGGGAATACCACTGGCAGCTTAGACTACAAAAAACTCCCCCAGTACAGATTGTTTCTCACTCTGTGTTCAGCACAGTAACTAGAAATTAGCAGTCAAAAATAAGTTGAGATCATCACGTTGGGCTGTTTTCTGTCTGGCAAGTATGTGCATTCTGGTCTCTGCCACAGGCTCTCCTAGTAAAAACCCACTCTCATTCCTTCTGCTTGTTCCACAGCCCAGGGGACAGCAGCCTGCATTTTGTGGGCAGCAGCAGCTCTCATGACTGTACCTATTTTGGTCAGACACTGAGGGAACAGGCAAGAATTCCTGTAGAGTTACACAGGGGAAGAAGGGATCTGCCCCAGATTTAGCAACTTACACATCTCAAGTGAGACAAAGAGAAAAATTCTGAAGATTGGAATAGAAAAGAAAACCAAGAATAATGGAGAATGTATTCACATGGGTTAAAGACAAAAGTTGAGGGACCAGGCTATGGTCAAAGAGCATTCCCCTTCATTCTGCGTTTGGGCGCCTACTCTATCTGGAGCGATGGCCTGTCCCTTCTGACGCTCCAGGATTTTCCCATAGGCTATGAGGATAGACTCTTTTCATTTCTCTACATAAATTTGGAGGAAGTAGATTTCACAACAGAATCTCAGAATAGTCACCCTCAGCAAGGCCCTTACTCACAAGATCGGGAAGTCAGGCATGCAATGGAAAAGACCACTCTCTTAGGCCAAATGCTTTCTGGAACCATTCCTTATACTGAGCAAAGTGAGGTTGAGGGTTATGGAGAGAAGGGAGGGGATGCACTAAAATGAGCATCCAAATTGGAAACCATCTAGGCAGTGCCTATTTGGGAGAAGCCAGTCTCATGGCAGAGGGGAAAAAAGAGTCAACCACCACTGGCCAGGATATAGGGTATATTGCATTTGCTCACATTCCACTAGCTGAACACAGTAAGTAGATGGCCAGGTCCAAAGTCAGTGGGGCAAGGAAATAGACTCTTTTCCAAAGCACACGGCAATGGGCAAGGATGAGGAAGGGTGGGAGCAGCTGGGAGCAACCATACATCCTACCGAAACCCTGTATCATGACCCCATGCACGTATGCAGCTGGGAGATCCTTTCCTATGGACATGGAAGCTTTTCCCCAATCTGCACAGTGCCTTTGGAGATGGCAAATCCTTGTGGCTTGTCTTTCTTTTTTGTGTTTGGTACCATATACATAACATAAATTTGACCATTTTAACCATTTTTTAAAAATTTTGAGACAGTCTTGGTCTGTCACCCAGTCTGGAGTACAGTGGTGCGTTCATGGCTTACCGCAACCTCCACTACTCGGGTTCAAGCAATTCTCCTGCCTCAGCCTCCCGAGTAGCTGGGATTACAGGCATACACCACCACATCCGGCTAATTTTTGTACTTTTAGTAGAGATGGGGTTTCGCGCCATGTTGCCCAGGCTGGTCTTGAACTCCTGTCCACAAGCGATCCGCCCACTTCAGCTTCTCAAAGTGCTGGGATTACAGGCATGAGCCACTGCACCTGGCCATTTTATTGTTTGTCACAGATTTCGGCTTTTCTTGTCTCCAAGTGTAGCAAGCAGGAACTTCCACTTGGGATAATTGTTTCTTGTTTTTGCCAGGGCCACCTCTGCAGTCCCTCCATCTGCTTCTTCCCCTGTTTGAGTGCATTAGTGAGAATGTTCAGGAATCTGTTGATTCATTTTTCCTAAGTGCCATTATTTAATACAGCAGAAGGCTACTCTGTATCTCTTGCTTGTTTACTGCTGGTGATTTGGGGTGGGAAGGTCTTTTTATTCTTTTTTGTTTGTTTGTTATATTAAATTGTGGGGAAGAGAGATTCTATATTATTTTTTCATTCTGTCATCTTATTGGGGAAATCTGTTTCTTCAGTTTTTGCTTAATATTATAATGTATCGTCTATGATGCATGTCATGAAAGAGACAGTTACTGCAGGCTAAAATGCTATTTTAAAATCACTGGGTTATGGCACTCTCCATAGCTCTTCAAGATACTAAAAAGTTTCTTTTAATTACACCAACAACTCTAACTAGGAGCTGTTACAGTTTCCTTTATGTAGCAAATGAAGGCCGATTCTGCGGGTTTGAATATCTTTGTTTTCATGAATATTCAGTAAGACACTTGATAAAGAAAATAACTGTTGATATGCAATTGGGGGTAAAATGATAGGAATTTATTCAAGCTTTTCTCAACAGAGCTGTGATATCATCTGGCTAGGCTTCTTCAGGCTCCCTTGAAATGCAGAAAGACTGATAGTTATTTTTACAAATCTTTGTTCTAAACTTGGATAAGGCTAAATCAAACATGTCTTAGATTGTGGATAGATGCTCAGCCGGCACTGCAGGCCTCAGCGTGGGAAGTTCTAATTGATTCACTCCTAAATATTGGGCTTCACACTCATGCTAGCCCCAGATGAGGCTTTTCCAGACTTGATGTGATCTCTTGGTCTCTACTAACAGCCTTTCCTGGCTTGTCTTTGCAGACACGGCTTCCAGTACAGAGGCAAAAACACTGCAGATTTTCTCAGCCTCCCTCATGCTAGGGTGTAGGCATGTGGCTCGGCCCTGGCCACTGTGTTCTTAGGGTAAATTTACTGGGGTTTCTGGAAGCACTCTTTGTCCAGGATAGAAACTGACATACATGCAGAAATAGCCTCTCGTCTTTGCTAGCCACGGCCTCTTCTGCATGCACCCCTGGCACTGCTGCTACCATTGTGCAGATGATGTGAGCCAGAAACACATGGGGATTGGTAGGGGAGACAGAAGAGGAGCACCTGACACCTTGCAGAAAAGGGACCTGTTTTAGTGCTTAGGTCACTGGTTCAGTCTTCTACTTCTGCAGCTAAAATCCTTATTTGAAAACGACATTAAATAGAAAATAAGGGCAATGTAGTAGCTTCTACTAAAACAAAAATGTATACACTTTATCATGTTATAATGTACTCTCTTTTAGAAAGGTTAACTTTTATGGTAATAATAAATGAAAGATTTTTTTTCAATGCCCTTACTTGGCAGAGCAAAAAGTTAGCAACCCTACATCAGTCTCCAAAGCATTTTTGAAATTTTGCTGATCCATGAAATCTGAAAGTCTGGGAACCACTGCTCTAACTCGAGAAAAACTCATTCTTGGATTAGGACTCAGAATTGGTTTGTAGTCCAGCAACTCTTTTTTTCTGGCCATTCTTTTACATGAAAGACTTGTGATTCTAACTCCTGTCCTTCATTCAGTTTCCTGCTTAGAGAGAAGGAAAAAAAAAGAGGAAAGAGTCGTTCACTGAGCTTTAACTTTTTTGACTGAGATACCAATAAGCCCTTGTGTGCCCTCATACACTCTCTCTATGTACACACGGGCACACACACATGCACACATTTTTCAACTTGCTGATTGTAAAGAAAAATAGGCTGAGGGCATCTGCATCAACACAGCAGTTGCACCAAGGCAACATTGCCTTAATGCAGCTAAGGTTTGATGCAGCCATAACCCAAGAGGCCAAAGAAGGAAGGGTTGTTTTCTTCATGAGTTACTTATTTTTATAACACTTTTCTGGGCCCAAGAAGCAGAGGATGATGTTGGATGTTTGTCTTCCTGAGTATGATTTGTGCTGGAAAAATAAGACAGGCACTGTTGGTAGAAAGGTTTTCTTGTAAGTTTTGATCCTCTACAGCCTTGCAGGGCTGGGACCTGCCAGTGGTTGAGTGTCTCAATCTCTTAGCCTCAGTTTCCTCTTCTATAAAATCAATAATGATGATGATGATAAGATAATGGACAAAAAGCACCTACTATTCTGCCTGGAATATAGTACATAACAGGTACTCATTAGGTGGTATATACAATTATTATTATTTTCTCTAAGTTTGGTGACAGTAGTTTAAAAAAGAGCAAACTCAATTCTACAACAAAAATATGAATTAACAATAGTGTAGTTTGAGAGTCCTTAGCTTATAGGAATGCATTTCAAAGTATTTCATGATGAAATGATATAATGCTGGCCTAAATAATCCAGGGTAAGGTAATATAGTTGGAAACAAGATAGGTCACATGTTGATTGCAGAAGCTGGGTGAAGAAGTAGTCATTAAATGATTCCCTCTACTTTTGCCTATGTTTGGTAATTTCCAAAATAAATAAAACAAAATGAAAATAACAGTTGCTAAGGTCTTGCATAGAGAACCCCAAATTAAATATTTTCAGGGGTATAGGAAACACCATTTGTTAGCATCCCATTCCCTCATAAAGAATATTGCTTTAATTAAATACATAACCTCTCACTCTTTCCTGCATTAGAACTCTGTGAAAGGACCCCATCGGTCTGTCTCATAGGGCTTTTATCTTAATCAGTTATTGGCAATTGAATTATTATAAAATGGATAGAAAAGATTAAATCTGGTTAGACTATTTCAATGCAGATTTTTTTTTAAATTTCAACTTTCATTTTATTTTATTTTCATTTATTTATTTATTTATTTGTTTTTGAGCTGAGGTTTTGCTCTTACTGCCCAGGGTGGAGTGCAATGGTATGATCTCGGCTCACTGCAACCTCTGCCTCCCAGGTTCAAGGGATTCTCCTGCCTCAGCCTCCTGAGTAGCTGGGATTACAGGCACCTGCCACCACACCCAGCTAATTTTTGTATTTCTGGTAGAGACACGGTTTCACCATGTTGGCCATGCTATTCTTGAACTCCTGACCTCAGGTGATCCACCTGTCTTGGTTTCCCAAAGTGTTGGAATTGCAGGTATGAGCCACTGCACCTGGCCCAACTTTCATTTTAGACTCAGGGGTACATATACATTTGTTACATAGGTATATTGCATGATGCTGAGGTTTGGGGTATGATTGATCCCATCATGCAGGTAGTGAGCATAATACCCAATATATAGTTTTTCCATTCCTACCCTCCCCACTCTAGTAGTCCCCAGTGTCTGTTGTCCCCATCTCTATGGCCATGTATACCCAGTGCTTGGCTCCCACTTAGAAGACAGGACTTGTATTTCGTATTCTGTTTTTGTATTTGGTTTTCTGTTTCTGTGTTAACTCACTTAGGATAATGGCTTCTAGCTGCATCCATGTTGCTACAAAGGACATGATATCATTCTTTGTTGTGGCTGGTAGTATTCCAAGGAGTATATCTACCACATTTTTTTTTTCTTTTTTAACTTTTAAGTTCAGGGGCATATACACAGGTTTATTACATACATAGGTAAACTTATGTCACAGGGATTTGTTGTACAGATTATTTCATCACCCAGATTAAGCCCAATACCCATTAGTTAATTTTCCTGATCGTCGCCCCTCTCCCATCCTCCACCCTTCAGTAGGCCCCACTGTGTGTTGTTCCCCTCTGTGTGTCCATGTGTTCCGATCATTTACCTCACACTTGAAGTGAGAACATGTGGTATTTGGTTTTTGGTTCCTACATTAGTTTGCTAAGGATGATGGCATCTAGCTCCATCCATGTTCCCACAAAGGACATAATCTCGTTTTTTTATGGCTGCATAGTACCCCATGGTATATATGTACCACATTTTCTTTATGCAGTCTATCATTGTTGGGCACTAAGTTGATTCCATGTCTTTGCTATTGTGAATAGTGCTGCAATGAACATATGCGTGTGTGTGTCTTTATGGCAGAATGATTGATACTCCTTTGGGCATATATCCAGTAATGGGATTGCTGGGTCAAATGGTATTTCTCTTTTTAGGTCCTTGAGGAATTGCCACACTGCTTTCCACAATGATTGAAGTAAGTTACACTCTCACCAACAGTGTATAAGCATTCCTTTTTCTTCACAATCTTGCCAGCCTTTGTTATGTTTTGAATTTTTAATAATAGCTGTTCTGATTGGTGTGAGATGATACTGAACTTTTTTAAATATTTTTATTGGCTGCATGTATGTCTTCTTTTCAAAAGTGTCTCTTCATGTCCTTTGCATACTTTTTAATCAGGTTATTTATTTTTTCTTGTAAATTTGTTTAAGTTCCTTATAGATGCTGGATATTAGACCTTTGTCAGATGCAAATTTTGCAAATATTTTCTTCCATTCTGTAGGTTGTTTACTCTGTTGATAGTTTCTTTTGCTGCGCAGAAGCTCTTTAATTAGATCTCATTTGTCAGTTTTTGCTTTTGTTACAGTTGCTTTTGGCCTCTTTGTCATGAAATCTTTGCCCGTTCCTGTGTTCAGAATGGTATTGCCTAGACTGTCTTCTAGGGTTTTTAGAGTTGTGAGTTTTACATTTAAGTCTTTAATCCATTTTGAGTTGATTTTTGTGCATGGTGTAAGGAAGGGGTCCAGTTTCAATCTTCTGCATATGGCTGGTTATCCCAGCACCAGTTATTAAATAGAGAACTTTTCTCCATTGTTTTTGTTAGCTTTGTTGAAAACCAGATGATTCTAGGTGTGTGGTCTTATTTCTGGGCTCTTTATTCTGTTCCATTGGTCTATGTGTCTGTTTTGTACCAGTACCATGCTGTTTTGGTTACTGTAGCCTTGTAGTATTGCTCGAAGTCGACTAGTGTGATGCCTCCAGTTTTGTTCTTTTTGCTTAGGATTGCCTTGGCTATTTGGGATCTTCTTTGAATTTTAAAATAGTTTTTTTTTTTTTTAAGACTAATTTAAAAAAATTCAATACTTATAAGAATAGCATTGAATCTATACATTGCTTTGGGCAGCATGGCCATTTTAATGATATCCTTTGTGTACATGAACATGAAATGTTTTTCCATTTGTTTGTATGATCTCTGATTTCTTTGAGCAGTATTTTGTAGTCCTCATTGTAGAGATTTTTCACCTCCCTGGTTATTATATATTCATACCACATTTTCTTTATCCACCATTGATAGGCACCTGGGCTGATTCCAAGTCTTTGCTATTGTGAATAGTACTGCAATAAACATATGACTGCATATGTCTTTTTGGCAGAACGATTTATTTTCCTTTGGGTACATACCCAGTAATGGGATTGATTGCTGGGTTGAATGGTAGTTCTATTTTTAGTTCCTTGACAAATCTCCAAATTGCTTTCCACAGTGGCTGAACTAATTTACATTCCCACCAGCCATGTATAATGTTCCCTTTTCTCTGCAGCCTCACAAGCACCTGCTATTTTTATTTATTTATTTTTTAACAATAGCCATTCTGAGTGCTATGAGATGGTATCTCATTGTGGTTCTGATTTGAATTTCTGTTATAATCAGTGATGTTGATCTTGTTTTCATATGCTTGTTGGCCATTTTTCTGCCTTATTTTGAAGAGTATCTATCTGTTCATGTTCTTTGCCCACTTTCTAATGGGCCTATTTGTTTTTTGCTTGTTGAATTAAGTTTTTTATGGATTCTGGATATTAGACCTTTGTCAGATGCATGTTTTGCAAATATTTTCTCTGAGGGGGAAAAATTTAAACATTACTTTTAAGCTTTTCATCTTGATCTAGGGACAATCAACTCCAACAATGTCCATAACCATAGCTGTCATTGCTAAATTTGGCAAATAGGAATTCCTGGCCACCCATGGAGACTTTTAAAGCTGTTTAGAGAGAGGATATGTATTTTAAAAGTTTTTTATTTAGGGAGAAAAAGATACAAGGATCGTGGACTTTAAGGCACATTTCAGCAAAAATGTTAGGAAAAAATGCTTGTGTCTTGAGATATATCTATATATCTGTATATAGATAGTCCCTATTGTTTTTGTGCAGATACTCCTCAAAGCTAGATGTGCCTGCAGCTTGTCTTATTTCATATTTTCATCACAGAGTCTCTCTTTTAAATCTCAAAATAAATATTTAATTTCTCAAAAAATATATATATGTATATTTTATTTTTAAAAAAAACTCATGATGGGAACTGAAACTTCAAAGTTAAATAAAGGAGCAATTATTCTCTCCGAAAGATTCACTCTTGGCATTCCTTACAATAATAGTATTCTCCCCATAGGTTTAAGTATTTGTTTACATATCATTAACAACTTCCTTGAAAACTCTGGAAGGAAAGCAGGCTGAGGCAGAAGACACCCAATGCTGGAATCTCAGTTGGTGCACACAGTAAATTAAGGATCAGTCAAAAGACAGGCTCATTTTGGAATTCTCATGTAAGTAAATGGGAAATGATCTAAACTACAGAAATTGAGCAAACATACCTTAGTGTGAAAAGGGCACATCTATATGGTCCTATCTCCCTGACTCTGTAGTCAGGAAGCAGTACTCTGTGGCTTACGTTCTCCACAGTGGCTTCATTAAATTTGCTGTTAGAATTCACTTAATTTGTCCCTTGGGGAGGAGACTTTGTACTCCAGTGACTTTTAAGAAAGAGAATCCTGTAAGGACAGCTGTTTGCCCATTTCCAGTTTCCAGAGAGGTGGTTTGGTTTCCTGGCTTTAAGGGTTACTCAGTCCTCAAAGATGGCAGAGATCTTTCTTCACCCTGACAGATAATGCCATTTAGGTGGTCCAGGTTCCAGCTAATTGTAGAATTGGAAATAACAGCACATTTAGTGAAATGTTATATTATATGAATTTTAAGTAAAATAATGAAGACATGCCAATAATTTTTAGGCAAAAATACCAGCACTTTTTTTTTATTCCAAATGAACAAAATCTTTTAAAGTGATCACTTATTCAAAGCATATTTGGAATACCTTTCTTGCTATTACCTTGGGTCAATTTGTAAGACACATAAGCCATTTGGGGCCAAAATGATTATATGCAAATTACTTACCAGATTTTATTTTAAATGAGTTTGGGCTTTTGTGAAAATCAAATTCATCCTACATTGGGAGACAATCTAAAGAAGCAATTTAAAAACTGTCTTGAATGATGAGTTTACTCTTAGAATGTGTACAGAGTGATCACCAATTGCTGCATGGAAGGAGACAACGTTCATTTCGATAGTTAAGTTCCAATGTGTTTTTAAAGGCCAGTAGGGGATAGTTTGTACAATTAATTTCTGTAATTGAGTTTAAATGTGAGATAAAATGAAACAGTGGGTCCCCCCTTCTACTTCCCTGTAGCAGGAACTTTCCACATTGATGGGGCCCTGGACCCTAAATGCATCAGGTGGGGTCCTGGCCCTACCTACATTCAGATACTCCTCAAAGCTAGATGTGCCTGTAGCTTATAATCTTATTTCACAGTTTCATCATAGAGTCGCTCTTTTAAATATCAAAATAAATATTTAATTTCTCAATTTTACTTTTTTCCTGTTCTTAAACTTCATGAATAGAATTATTTCTTACTGCAATTAGCTTGGCTGTGATGATATGGATGTTGCTACGCTCTTTCATTCAGCTTATATTTTAGCCAATTCTGTGGGTGCTGTTTCAGTATATCCAATCATGCTTCTGCAGTTGTTATTATCTGGGCACCTAGCATGGTCTCCCAGATTGCATTTTGCTGAAGTTGGGATGTACTCCTTTTTACCTTCATATTTATTATAGATACAGGAGAAGATTTTTATTCTAACAATAATATAAACAAGAAACAGGTACTAAAGTTCTATTCATTTACGTAAGATTAATTTGAATGATTAAAAATAAAATACCAGAGAGAGATCCAAAATGGCCGCGTAGCAGCAGCTCGGGATTGTGGCTCGCGGTGAGGGCGCAGAGAGCGAGTGGACGCCGCAGTTGCAGACGAATATTTGATGCCCACGGACTGGGAGATTCCCGGCGAGGGAGCCACGCAGGTTGCCAGCGCGACTCTTTTGGCCGGCGCGGCGCTTCTCGGTGCGGAGTGTGCGGGACTGGATGCCCTTTTAGTCGGGCTCGACCGGTCCCATTCCCA